>JAJJMC010010614.1:1121391-1153645 GCA_023531435.1 Papaver californicum
AACTTAAAATAATCTTTTCGAACTTCGAGTTAGGCTAACAAAGCAACCAATACAATCCTTTTGAATGATTTTCCAATAAGCTCGATACCCTATCGGTCTTCTTTCTAGTCAAATTTTAAGGATTAGGTTCGCGTTAGGTAACGTGTTCCTAAGGCGGGCAAGAAGGAAACGGTGATGAAATCCGAGTCCTTATCTTGTATGGCCAGTTCTTTCCCTTTACTATAAAAGTAAGTCCGTTTTCAGTTCCTCAGCATATATGCATACGAAGGAATACAGTAAACCCACTTGCAGGGGATTCGTGAGTTGATCGAGTCTTACCTCCCGTACCCGACGGGCGATGAACCGGTTGAAGTCGACTCGGGCCACCAACTCCTGTGTCAGTGTGCGAACCCGAGGGGCCGAGACAATATTGTAATTGTGTCCTTCCCTATGCAATTTATATTTAATACTACCCTTCCGTAGGTTTAAAAATAATAATAAAGTCCAAAAAGTCCAAAGTCCAAAGAGAAGTGTCCAAAAATAATAAAAAAAAATACAGAAACAATTAAAATCCTAATACAGTTTTCTAAAAATAAAAAAAATAAAATCTAATTAATATCTAATTTAAGAAAAAAATTCTTCGTCTTCTTTTTCGTTCTTTTAAGCTTTAGCTTTTAACTCCAAGTCTTTAGCTTTAATTCCAAATCTTTGGCTGCAGCAAAAAGAGAAATACCAAAAGAAACGTAAAATAGAACAAAGTAAAAACAATAATAAAAAAAAATCTAACTAAACTAATTAACCTAAAAAAAATCAAAAAACAATTCTAAAAACAAGTCCGCGTCGGCGGCGCCAAAAATTGATGTAGTTTAAAAGTGGTAAATAAAGATTCGTTACTCAGACTTGTGAAGATTGATTTTAAATTTAATTTCTAAAACTAAAAGTATGAAAACTCAAATATTTTTTATAAAGTTGGGAGAAAACTGAGACTAGGATTCCACTATTTTCCAATTTCAAAGTGATAATAATTTTAATCATGCAATTCTAACATTTTAATTTGATTCTAAATCATTGCAAAAATAGATTTTCAAAACAACAACTGTATAACAAAAGCATGGAGCATCTAGGACCTAAGCCGAGGCATGCACCATCTAACGGAATCACAATTGCTTAACAAAAATCTTTTAAATTAATTTTTAATCAAGGCAATTAATCATAAATAAATTGCATAAATTAATTAAATAATTACCACATATTTGTTGGAAAAGTAGCTTCCTCCGTAGCCTCAGAGATGAAGTTTAGCTCCTCATTGTAATGGCAAAATCCTCAAAAATCATTTTTATAACTCAAAAATTGCTTACAATAAGAATAGAAATGCTCACAGACACCTTGATACGTTTATAAGTGTTGTTGTGAACACCTCACACCGTTACAGAAGGTATTTCGAATGAATACGCAACAAGAAGTAGATTTCTGATGCGGTTTGAATTATAGTACAGTTTCTGTTATGTAATGAACGACGGTTCTTGGGCGTAATATGTTCTTCTTCTCCGGTGATGTAGCAGCAGCAATATTTCGTCTGTGTACTTCTCTTTACATTATTCTCTTTGATTCTAAGCTTCACCCCTCGATTTCTCCTCCCCCTTTATTACGTCCCAGAAATCTTCTATATATACTATCATCTCAAAACTAGCCTCAAATCCTCTCAAATCTTTCCTTTGATTCTTGACAGATCACCGAGAATATTATTCCAAAAACAGAATTCTTTTCCTCCTGATTTCTTCGTTTCTGGATGCTAATAAGAGAATCAAATTGATCTCTTTCTCTTTTTAGTTCTTTCCCAAACAATTCGGTTTCATAAATAGAGAACATTCCATAAACCAAACTAGTTTCTAAAACTATGTTGTGTTCCTGTTCACGTGAAGATTAGTTTTCCCTCCAAAATCTAATTTCAAAATGTTGGAATGGGTTCCCTTAACCAAAGAGTGGGTGCCTTTAACATTTCTTCCTGGGGAGGTTCAAACATCACTTTTCGAGCCAATTTTTCCGTAAGAGTTTATTTCTCCAAAAACACCTACAAAGAAATAAAAAACCATAATAAATACAAAATCGAGTACCAACAATACATACAATTGAGATCAAATCAGACACAAAAATGTGTCTATCAATTACCCCTCATGCACATTCAAGCTTCATTGGTTAAGCTACAAGCATATTGATGCTTATGCATCAAGTACGTTCCAACGTATTGGCCACTTCGCATATCCATATGTATATTACCGCTCATGCACATTCCAACAAAGCTCCCTCCCTATATATATTGTATTCACATTTCTACAAACAAATATTAGAAAGGTAGGGGTCATCCATCGACTGCAACGCCGCAAATGAAGATTTCTTGCCAAAGCCAAACGAAGCATTCTCGGGGAAGCTACAGTTAAACACGCTGATGAGCATCAAGTATGCTTCATTGTATAGACTACATCGCATTTATATGTGCATTACTTCTAATGCACATTCAAGAAAAGCTCCCTCCCTATATATGTTGTATTCGCATTTCTACAAATAAATATTTGAAAGGTAAGGGCCATCCATCAATTGCAAGGCCGAAAATGAAGATTTCTTGCCAAAGCCAAGCATTCTTGGCTCGGTGATGCATTCTCGATAATGCATCACGGCATAATAGTGCCTTAGCACTACGATACTCCAACTTATGCAACTTTGTCTTAGTGATGCATTGGAACATGCGTCACGGTATAATAATGCCTTAGCACTATGATGCTCAAACTTAAGCAACTTCGGCTTAGTGATGCATTGGATCATGCATCACGGCGTAGTAGTGCCTTAGCACTACGATGCTCTAATTCACGTAACTTCGGCTCGGTGATGCATTGGATCATGCATCACGGCATAATAGTGCCTTAGCACTATGATGCTCCTCGAATACGCATCAGGCGTAATAGGGCCTTAACACTATAATTCGAGGTCAAGGCATCCACACCCTAATGCACATCTGGGTAAGCTTTATAAGCTTAGGATGAAGCTTCAACCCAGGCCATGACGCGTCCATGAGTAAGTCATGCGAAAATTGCGGGTGTTACATTCTTACCACCTTCAAAGAATTTCGTCCCCGAAATTTAACTCAAAACTATTGTGGACAAGCTTCATCGATTAAGGTTTTTTATGCATATGTCCCATTCCATGATGCACAGAAATCTTGCAAGGGTCCAATGTTTGTTAGTGAGGACAAATTAGAACCTTCGGAATATGCGTCTCATTCCGCATATCTCAGAATCCTAATAGGGCCTACGATTGCCATAAATACCGATGGAGACCTTCCGAACATACGTCTCATACCGCATGCTCTAGGATCAACAAAGGTTTTTATAACTTTACAGAGAAAACTCAAATTGGATCCCTAAACATGCGTCCCATACCACATGCTCAAGAATGCAAAAGAATTTACTCAACACGAGATCTTAAGTGGACGTCCCATACCATACACTTAAGAGTCCCCGAAATTCACATAGGTTGAAAAGGGTCATCGCAAGTTTATAAATAGTTTCTAGCATAGTACTGTAAGGACCAAACTCTAATTCCAGTGCAGTCGGATGCAAGCCATCGTCCCGGTCGATCTTCCACTCGTAAGTGGGTGCTAGCCGAACTGACATCGCACACCGTGCCGCACGGGTGAGGAGTGATCAGTTTTATTGCCAAGGGTAGTCGGATACCAGCCACCGTTCCAAACGGGTTTCCTGGAAAACTCACAGCACACTCGAGCGCGTCCAAATCTTAACGGAGTAACTAGTGAGTTACAATTTATTTTGTATAGGCACTTGGCCTTATTTATCCATTTCATTTTCGCACAACAATTGGCCTACTCTTCCAACTTTTCCATTTCCTTTGAAGGAAAATTTTGTAGTCATAATACAAAATGCTCACCGACGAGTCCAAAACTCACAGTCCCTAGTGTTTTTTTTTTCTCGGAACTTGCTCTGATACCATTTGTCACGGACCTGAAAATTCCGCCTCCGGCGCGTTGCACTGGTAAGGCCAGAACTCCCCGATGCGTGATTTTTAGAGTGTAACCCGACCTTAAAGCTTAACTTCTCGCTGGTTTGCTTTCCAAGTCTACCTTGTAAGCATTATACTCGAAACGTAGTTCCCACATCATTCAAGTTACGTTTATACCGTTTCAGGCATATTTTCCTTTCCAAACATGTTTTGCAAGCATGGTACTCAAACCGTAGTCTCCATATTGTTCCAACACACCCTTGACCTACAAAGGGTGCAAGGCCATTATTTCCCATGGTGAATGCCTTTGACTAGCATACCATTCCAACTTACCCTCATTATACCAAGGGTTGAAGGCTATAAAAGCTAATGGGGATGCCTTTGGAAAGCATCGCATAATTTCTCTTTACTGTTCACGCCTAACTCATGCCTTGGACCAACACCTAGGTTATTTCAAGACTAAGCTTTCGCTTCATCAGTTTTGCTTCGACCATGCGCTGGAGCCTGCACTTATCTTGTTCTTTCCAAGAGTGCAACATCCAGGCATATGCCATTCCATGCCGCGATGGTTCCTAGGAAGTATGAACAATCCATCAAATGGAATTGCAACTACCTCATCAAGTGTTGTAACAATCATCTATTGCTTATCATTGTCGAGCCAGATGATATGAGTTGCCATAATGTCGCAATCATCTCCCAAATTAGATGATATGAGCGACAAGGTGCTGCACCTCAATGCATTGCATTGCGGCTGCCTACGTACCCAACCCGTACCTTGATGGGATCAAGCATGACCATAGTTCATCAAAGGGTCGATTCGAAAGGGACAAACAACTTAATCCTATTAAGGAAAAGCCAACTTCGATTCCAACTCCATCGCAAGGCCAAGCAAATCCTAGTCCGTGTAGGCCAAAGGGCTTTCGCAAGGTATGCACTAGCTTGTGCATAACTGTCGTTATTTATTATGCAAATATGCATTATCAAGTACGTAACACGATCGAAAGATGCTTTCGCATAATTCAAGCTTCATCGGCTAAGCTACTAGCATATTGATGCTTATGCATCAAGTATGCTCCAATGTATAGGCTACTTCGCATATCTACATGTGTATTACCCCTCATGCACATTCAAGCTTCATCGGTTAAGATACAAGCATATTGATGCTTATGCATCAAGTATGCTCCAACGTATTGGCCACTTCGGATATCCATATGTGCATTACCGCTCATGCATATTCCAACAAAGCTCCCTCCCTATATATGTTGTATTCTCTTTTCTATAAACAAATATTAGAAAGGTAGGGGTCATCCATCGACTGCAAGGCCGCAAATGAAGATTTCTTGCCAAAGCCAAGCGAAGCATTCTCGGGTAAGCTACAGTTAAACACGCTGATGAGCATCCAGTATGCTCCATCGTATAGGATACATCGCATTTATATGTGCATTACCGCTCATGCACATTCAAGCAAAGCTCCCTCCCTATATATGTTGTATTCGCATTTCTACAAATAAATATTTGAAAGGTAAGGGCCATCCATCGACTACAAGGCCGAAAATAAAGATTTCTTGCCAAAGACAAGCATTCTTGGCTCGGTGATGCATTCTCGATAATGCATCACGGCATAATAGTGCCTTAACACTATGATGCTCCAACTTATGCAACTTCGGCTTAGTGATGCATTTGAACATGCATCATGGTATAATAGTGCCTTAGCACTATGATGCTCCAACTTAAGTAACTTCAGCTTAGTGATGCATTGGAGCATGCATCACGGCGTAGTAGTGCCTTAGCACTACGATGCTCTCATTTACGTAACTTCAGCTCGGTGATGCATTTGATCATGCATCACGGCATAATAGTTCCTTAGCACTATGATGCTCCTCGAATACGCATCACGCGTAATAGGTCCTTAACACCATAATTCGAGGTCAAGGCATCCACACCCTAATGCATATCTGGGTAAGTTTTATAAGCTTAGGATGAAGCTTCAACCTAGGCCATGACGCGTCTATGAGTAAGCGTCATGCGAAAATTACGGGTGTTACAAAAAATTTCCTTCAAAGGAAATTGAACAGTTAAAAGAGTAGGCCAACTGTTGTGCAAAAATAGAGTGGATAAATAAGGCCAAGTTCCTATACAAAATAAATTGTAACTTACAAGTTACTCCGTTAATATTTGGACGAGCTTGATTTTGTTCTGTGAGTTTGCCAGAAAACCCGTTTGGAATGGTGGTTGGTATCCGACTAACCTTGGCACTGGGACTGATCACCCCCTCACCCTTGCGGCACGGTGTATGTTGTCAGGTTGGCTAGCACCCACTTACGAGTGGAAGATCGTCCGGGACGATGGCTTGCATCCGAATGCACTGGCATTAGAATTTGGTCATCACAGTACTACGCTAGAAAGTATTTATAAACTCGCGATGACCTATTCCAACCTATGTGAATTTTGGGGACTCTTAAGTGTATGGTATGGGACGTCAGAATTAAATTAATATACATCAATTTTTGATCAAGCATCAGAATTATGAATATTACTCTTATCCTACATTCTGCAAGAAAATCGAGAAGGGATATTCAGCTTCTGGATAAATTATCCTTGCAGCTCTTTTTCATATATATGGGCCTTATAGATTTCAGGGCTTTACCCAGCTAAACCCTTGTTATTTCATGCGCGTCCATCCAAACTATTTGTATTAACCAGAATATGTTGATAATACAGAATTGCGAGCATTCGGAATAAAGGCTATGCCATATCTGAATAAAAACGCTTATTGGATACATACCATCTAATTGCAAAGTCGCATCAAGCATTATCTTAAGTAGCAAACTTCCAATACTGAATCTCTTGAAAATGTTCTGTTTGCACTACATAAAAGTTAAGCATAAAGGTTATATATTAAATCTCATATGATTGAGAAACCCTAAACAGGCCATAGATATGGCCATGAATTTAATGAATGCTAACGCTAGCGGTGCATATGAAATGGCCATAACACTAACAAGCGCCAGCCTTAGCAAGCCCTAGCAATGCTCCAAATACCCGAGAGTACAATCGCAGAAAAAAAAAAACTTGCTCAGCCAATTGCTACTCTTCTAGTAATATTTAAGCATTAAATGATAAAAGTCACATTTTATCTCGTCTAACAGACCACCATCCAGTTCTTACCACGCAACATTACCCATTCCGCACTAAGCAGGGGACTTAATGTAGATGGTAGGTTTTTGACAAGAGCATGAATTGTAAAAGTTACCTTGTCTGGATTCCAAAATATAATAAACAAATTTATGACCAAACATCAGAATTATGGATACATACGTCTATCTTACATTCCGCAAGAGAATTGAGAAGGCATACCCATCTCGTGGCTAAATTATCCTTGTAGATCTTTTTCATATATATGCGCCCATAAAAATCTCATGGCTTTAGCCAGATAAACCCTCGTTACTTCATGCGCAAATCATCTGTATTAATCAGAAAACGCTGATTATACAAAATTGTGAACATTTAGAATATAGGCTATGCCATATCTGAATAAAAATACTAGTTAGATGCATACCATCTAATTGCAGAGTCGCATCAAGCATTATCTCAAGCTGTAAACTTCCACAGCTGAATCTCTTGAAAATATTCTGAATGCACTGCATAAAAGTTAAGCATAAATGCTAACATCAATCTCATGCAACTGAGAAACTCTAAATAGGCCATAAATATGGCCACGGTATTAATAAATTCCAAAGCTAGTGATGCATAAGATAAAACCATGGCATTAGCAAGCGCTAGCCTTGGTGAATCCTTAGCCACATTCCTAACTAGGGCTGCACAACGAGCGGGCTGGTCGGTTTTGGGGTAAACCCAACTACCAACCCGTCCAGAGGCGGGTTTTGATATTCAAAACCGTATACCAACCCGTCCACAGGCGGGTCGGGTTGAAACCGACCCGAGGCGGGTCGTGCGGGTTCGGGTTATTTTGTGGGTTAACCCGCATAGGCAGACAGAAAAAAACAGACAGCAAAAAATAGAAAAAACTGACAGTAAAGCAAAACAAAAACAAAAACTTATATAATACTACAAAAACCATCTCTGCGGCTAAAATAAACCAAAAATAAAAACTTACAAAACACACCATAATATTTAGCAGCAAAAAAAAAACATTATGCCCCCATAAATGTACAGACTCCAATTAAAACTGTAATGCAAAGTTTCTGGAGATTCAATTCTATGCATATCATCCTCTAGAACAAGCTTGAAAGTTGAAACTAACATTTTTTTTGCTTAATCACAAATTTTATTGATAATCACTTGAAGAATTTACTCAAGAAAGTGCTTGTTTGCTTTCAACCCACCAAGATATTGCTGCACTTGACAGTTTGGGAATCCTAGCACCTGCAAACCAACAACTTATTCAAAGATCTTTAAAAATGCTTGTCCTATCATATCACAATGAACATAGGAAATTTGAGTATAATCTGTATTATCCTTGCCTCTAATTATTAGTCTGTAAGAAATAAGCATGTAGCATTTTTAAAGAAGATATAAAGATTCTTTGTGATGATCAAAACTAGACTAGTTCTTATAGCTTTAATTGACAACTAGACTTTAACCCCATGTGACACACAAGGATGGAGTATATAATTGTAGTTTTCTAACTAATGGTGTTTATATCTATACATCAACCATGTTGGTTTATATTCATATTTCTCATCTCTTAGTCAACTGAGCTTAAATTTTTTGAGGGTCGTCTGTTTCTTTATACTTAAAAGTACAACTGACTTCTTAACTGATCTCATTGAAATCACAGTTGTTAAAAACACTATCCCTTCACTGTTGTTATTTGGTATCATATGGATACTAAGTAATTCACTAATTAACAAACATCAATACACCCCTAATAAAGAAAAGAATGGAAACCCCAATTTACTAATCCAATTGAAAGTGATCCAATCAAACATGCGATTAAGAATGTTATAAAAACACATTTCATCAACAACAACAAAAAAAATGAATTGTAAAAGAAAGAAAAGAAAGTAAAGGGGGTCGTTGTTGTTAATACCATACCCAATGTTAGAGGAAGACATATCAGATAAAATAACGACATCTCTCTTTCCCTCTATTTATAAATCTCTCTACACAATTTCTGCTTCAGTGAAAAATGACTTCAGTGAAAATTCAGAAAATTGGGGAGAGAACTAATGAAACCCCGGTAGAACTAATGAAAGACGATAAAATCAATTAATCTTAAGAGTCTCCTTTCTGAACTGAAGAGTGAAGGCAGAGAAGAGAATGAGACATTTGTTCTTTTTGGTCTCATATAACATCGCCTGTTGAAAAGTGAAGGAGGCGGAGAAGAGATCGCATGTTGAAGAGTGAAGGAGGCGGAGAAGAGAATGAACACGCGTGTCTGAAAATCTAGGTTTTACTTAGGTAAGTTTTATGTTAGATGTATGGCTAGGATTAAAACTATAAATCTCAATCAATGGCTCAAATTAATCGGGTTATACGGGCGGGTTTGGGCGGGTTCTATACTAAACCCGTAAACCGACCCGTGGTGACCGGGTTTTGAATTTTCAAAACCGTATACCAACCCGTGGCGGGCGGGTTCGGTTTAAAAACCCGCGGTTTTATCGGGTTCGGGCGGGTGCGGTTTTTCGGGTCGGTTCTTGTGCATCCCTATTCCTAACACCAAAAAATAGCACACACATGTGCCAAAAGGCAAGAAAAATGCCAAAAAAGCCAAAAAGCCAATACACCAAACGACCAACAACTAGCACTTGGGAAGAGTAACGCATGCGTTAACTAGTTAGCGCTGCTAACAACGCAACGCTAGCGCCAATGCTATCCTTCCCCTTCTTTTCCCTTTTTGCGTCTTTTAGCTCTTCACTCTTGCACCTATGCTCGTGTCATCCTTGCTCCTTGTTATTAGCGCCAATACTTGGCCGTAATCATATTGTGTTAACATAAACTCACCAATAACATTATCTTACAAAAAAACTCACGTGTTTTGAGTCCATGACTCTACTAACTATACGAGAAATCAAAACAATTACATGGGGGGATTAAACATGGGGTTTTAGTCTGGTGGTTACAACAACATGGGCGTGGCAACACCCCATGACAAGGAAGTTACAAAGTAGTGGTGACGGTTGAAGTGGTTGAAAAGGTAATGAGATAAGGTTTTTCCAGAAACTTCCAAGGATAATTGGAGGTTACTCCATTACTCCCAGAAACTTCCAAGGATAATGGGAGGTTACACCATTACTCTCATAATCCCCATTACTTTATCTCTCCACTACCTCCACTACTTTACTAGGAAATATGTGTATCTTTAACTATTATAAATAGGCCACTTATCCTATTATGGAAACAAAGAGAAATCATTCTCACAAGCTCTGTTATTTGTTCACCACAACATACAATTCAATACACGAATTCCTTCAACTTTCTTTGCTTCCCTCCTCTAAGATCAACTCATTTTCTCTCCTCGTGACCGAAGCAGAGCGGAACGGCTACCATCGTGGTTTAGGCTTGTCTGTACGATTTTGATTTCCGAATCTAAAGAAAGTACTTCTATAATACATTGTTTTACCTAGAAATAATTTTTATGTACTAACAAATCTATTGAGTTGTATTATGAGGTATGGTCAACTCAGGATGTCTTTATTTTTTCTAGTATTTAAAGATAATATCAACTATTATTTTATGAATGTATTGGATTTATTTCAATTGGGCGGACTGTATGTCAAATTTTTAAAACCATTGAATCATCGTCTTACTGTGGATTTTACTTGTAAAAGTTGGAATATCTTCGACATCCTTCAAAAGGCAACGTTGGTTATCTTACATAAAACACCATTGAAGAAGAGAAAGATCAAGTGCGAGTTTAACTTGTGTTTAACTATTGAGAAGTGGAAATTTGTTGAGTATCGAGTATGCTGAAGTCTGATGATTATATTTTCTTATTTGAACGTCCAAGAGGTTGGCCATTGTGCTACGAAACATAATGATTTTTTCCATTTCAAGATCTGTCAAGAACCAGGGTAGGCTAACTTTTTATTTTTGATTCAAAGGGTAGGCTAACCTTCTAACATAACGTAAACATGTATTATTTATATTCGAAGTAATAATATTTGATATCTTAGAGATTGTTGTAAACTTTTGATTAATGACGTTTGTTGACTCAAGCTCCTATGAAATTGATATTTTGGATTCCGCTATGTAAACTAGTATGGGAAAAATAAAAAAAAGAATTCTTAATGGTCAGCATATTTTGTTACAATAATATATGTAAAATACCTGTAACACTTGAAAGTGTGATTTAAATTAATTAAAGTCACACACGTAAGTGTGAAACACTCATGTGTTATAAATAAATAACACCAAAAATTACACACTTATTTGTGTGACTTAAATTAAACATAATATTTATTTGTGAAACAAAACCTCTATTTTGGTGTAATGAGTGGGAAATAAATTGAATTGAACCCACAAATATAGTGTTCCTTTGAATCCAATGAATTGGCCCAAAATAAGAAGTTTAAAGGGCGAATATTTTTGGTATATTATGTTACGTCAATCTAACCAACACATCTATACAACACAAACATAACAGACGTAGAAACATACATAAAACAACACTCATAAAGTACGATATACGTCACACCTAATTTCATGCATGTTTACAAATACATCATTAGTTGCAGTGAATTGTTGGATATTTTATTACTATTATGATTGTAGATGGTGGCTTTTTGACAAGCATTAGAATTATAATATCGCTCTTCTTCCTAGTTGCAGGAACATAAAAGAATCCGCGCATATTTACGTACATATATGAATTCACATCAGAATACGAAATACTGCATTTGTACCCCATATTCCGCAGAAGAATTAAGAATATAGTTTCCACAAATAGCTACAGGTGTTCTATATTGACCATGTATTCTGAATAATAAGTCTCAAGCTCCTAGATGGATGATCCACTAGTATAGAGCAAACTGAGTCAGGAAATACTGTATTTCTACTTATATATTTCACAGGTGAGTTAAGAATACAGTCTCTATGAATAATTATAGGCCTTGCAGCCTCCTCAATATCCACAATATTTATACCATATCGAATCATCCTCAAGTTGCATAAATTCCATGGCCGAATTCCTTGAACTCGACTCGAATGAGCACCGATGTTCCAATAACATCTATCAAAGTGGGGAATAGATAATGATTGATCCCTAAAATACATTTTAGCTTAACGCTTTGTTCATAATGAACGTTTCTCAAATTGCTCTTCTGAACTCAAATATGCTACTTTAGCGCTTTGCTCAATGATAAGCCATGAATTATGCGCCACTCCTCTTGGACGTGCCACAAATAAGAACCAATGCCTCAAAAGATACATTGAGCCTCTGAGCTAAGCTAACCCTATCTTTTTCTCATATTAGCACCAACTATTTGGTTTAGCACCACATTGGCGCTAGTTCGCCACCATAGTGCTAACCCCAGCGCTTGAGAAGCGCCAACTAGCCTAACATGGCCCTAGATAGCACATCTTGGCCTGATGAGGCTTTAGCTAGCCCACCACAAGCCTAGCACGTCCCAACTGACGCGCCACAAGCCTAGCGCGTCCCTAGCTCCACCTGAAGCGTCCCCGAGAAATGGCTAAGCCGATGCGTCCCTGCCATCCTAACGTGTCCCTAGCAGCCTGATGCGTCCCTACCAGCGCGTCCTTAACATCCTGACGCGTCTTTACCATAGCGTTGATACGCCCCTAGCCTCCTAGCGCTGATGCGTCCCTGGTGCAGCGCCTCTAGCTGATACTCCTTGGTTGCATCGTCCTAGCTGGTGCGTCCCTAGGATGCAGCGTCCCATACCTAGCGCGTCTTCAGCAAGCGCCTCCCTTGGCCCTAACACATCTCTAGCGCATCCATCCTCAGTACGTCCATGACTTAGCGACTTAGCCATTAGCGCAATGGCGCTAGTACTTTAGTGCTAACTGTACTTGACCTAGTTTAAGTGTTAACTTCGAACCTCCTTGACACTAGATTCCTAGCCCTAACATAATTGATATTTACTAGAAGCTATATATGTTGGCCTTACTCCTGAGACGTTAGCACAATAACCTCTTATACTAAAAGAGCTAGCACATTACTATTTGTGCTAAGTAGCTAGTACTAGCTTTGATAGCTACATCCCTCATAAATACGCCCTTCTTATCAATATTGGTCTAATACCAAATCTTATATGGTTTTCTAATAGGTCTTCTTGCTCAAGAAGCCCTCTACAATATTTGGCCTCAAATGCCTCTCAGACTTATGCTAAGTCACTTCTGAGCTAATATTTAGCCATTAAATGTGTTATGTTACTCCTAAGCAAGTACATGACCACTGAACTTATCAGACTCAACACTAATCAGTCAGATTATCAATTCAATGAGTTGTGCAACTTTCCTCACCGACTTAGGAAGTCATTTGACTTGAATTGACTTAATCAAAACAATAGTGGCTTATAACTCAACTATTTCCACGAGATATCAAATATAACACATGGGCAGATTCTGACTGGGATATTGGTCTGATGCGTCCCTGGTACAGCGCCTCTAGCTGATACGCCTTGGATGCATCTTCCCAGCTGGTGCATCCCTAGGATGTAGCTTCTTATACTTGGCGCATCTTCAGCAAGCGCCTCCCTTAGCCCTAACACATCTCTAGCACATCAATCCTTAGTACGTCTATGACTTAGCGACTTAGCCATCAGCGCAACGACCCTAGTACTTTAGTGCTAACTGTACTTGACTTAGTTGAAGTGTTAACTTCGAACCTCCTTGACACTAGCTTAATAGACCTAGAATAATTGATATTTATTAGAAGATATGCATGTTGGCCTTACTAATGAGATGTTAGCGCAATAGCCTCTTATACTAAAAGAGCTAGCACATTACTATTTGTGCTAAGTAGCTAGTACTAGCTTTGAAATCTACATCCCTTAGAAATACGCCCTTCTTCTCAATATTGGTCTAATACCAAATCTTATATGGTTTTTTAATTGGTCTTCTTGCTCAAGAAGCCCTCTACAATATTTGGCCTCAAATGCCTCTCAGACTTATGCTAAGTCACTTCTGAGCTAATACTTAGCCATTAAATATGTTATGTTACTCCTAAGCAAGTACATGACCATTGAACTTACCAGACTCGACATTAATCAGTATGATTATCAATTCAGTGAATTTTGCAACTTGCCTCACTGAATTAGCAAGTCATTCGACTTGACTTGACTTAATAAAAAAAATAATGGCTTATAACTCAACTATTTACACGAGATATCAAATACAACACATGGGCGGATTCTCATTGGGATATTGGTCTGGAAGTCTACGACAATCGTGCGTTGTGGCAACACATCCACGAACAAGATGGTAACAAGTAGTGGAAGGTTACAGAGCAGTTGAGAGGATGAGGAGTAGTGGTATGACAGGTCTTCTTTACTTTCTAGACACCACCCCACTATAATCTCCACAATCATGACTTCTCCACCTCTCCCTAACTTCCATGACTTACCAGAAATCAATGTGTCTCCTTTGAACTATATATATATAGTTCTTATTCATTCCAAGGACAAGACAATCAGTCAAGAGAAACTAAACATATAGAATTGGTGATTCCTCTCAGATAATCCTTTTTTCTTCACAAAATACCTATCACACTGATATTTCTCAACCTTCTTTGTTTTCCTCCCCTACGACCTACCCAATCTTCTCCACCTTTGTGATTGAATCAGGGCGTGAACGACCATTTATTGGTTTTGGCTTGTCCTGTTCGATTTTGATCTCTTGAACCTACTTGAAAGTACGATTTTACCGTACATTTGTTTTCACCTAAAATAATTGGCGACCACAGTGGGAGATCAACCTCTCGGTTACAAAATCCATTTACCAATTTTCAATATGTTTGATTCTAGAAAAGTTTCAGAAGCATTCAATATCAATACCAGCGGGGTCTCTCCAATTACTCTATAATTTGTCCTACTTGGTCAAGTTCTTTGGGAGGCCATGCATGCTCAAAATCTAACCGTTATAGATGATTTGAGGTAAATCCTAAACGATGTCCTAGCAAATCAAGTTGATATTACCAAGATCCAGAACGAGATGTTCCCCCTTTTAAGAATTCTTACAGGTCGTTTATCGAAGGAACAAACAAGTACCCTCCCCAGGGAGAACATTAACTTTGTTGTTTATGCAGACTCAGAACAATTTCCTAAAACCCAAAAGGAAGACTCGCCGGATTTATCACACTGCAATTAGTATCCCTACAACGAGAGCGTGACGCCAGTCTGTAAAACCTTGTTGGAAAATTTGTATTTACAAACCGTCGCTGAACTCCAGGAAACCTCTAAGCGATCTGTGACAACTACTTCTTCCCCAATGGAGAGAACGAGGCCTGCTAGAGAAGAAAGTTGTGGAGGTACCCGTGGGAAAAGACGACTGATCAATAAGCAACATATTATCCAACACCGATAGGTACTTCCAGAAATGAATGAGTCAAGAGGAAAGTTTCATCTCGGCGAGCATTACAAACCAAGTGCTTCCCGTCAGTCCAACCTCAGTCTCAGCACCATCCCAAGGATCGGTCTCGTCCCAAGGTCTGGCCAAGGCTCCACGATAGCAACAACAACAGCAAGAGCAAGAGACGAAACCAAATCTAACTTTCCCAGCCTTTCCTTTTCTCATGGAGAAGGTCCTCGAGTTACTTGAAGTATGGATACAAGAAGGCGCCATCAAATTACCACTTGCGCAACGTCCACCAATAGCCCAAGAAATGTCAGATCCAATGTATTATCGTTTTCACCGATTCGTCAATCATCCTACCAGCGAATGCAATGGTTTGAAACGCATCTTCAAATAGAAAATAGAATCAGGTGAAATACACATAGGGACTGAAGATGTCCACATGAATATGTTCCATGTCAGAAATTTCACACTTTCTGGAGAATCTATCAATCAAAAAGTTTAATCTTTGATGGAGAACATATGCGAACTTCTTTACTTCTCGAAGGCACAACGTAAGGATATTTCACTGTTTTTAATCGTGTGGTATCCGGTAAATGCTTATCTCTTGCTGAAAATACTCTCGTTCAAGTCAAGCCTCCCTTGAAGACCATGGTCGACACGAATGATAAGGAATGTAGATGGGGACTTCCCACAAAACCAGGAGATTCAATTCATATTCTAAACCTCGGCCAAGTAAGTCCCGCTTCTTAAACTCCTTTGCAATCAGTGACCCCCTGTCCTGTCAGAACTCAGGGACTTCGCCTAGAAGACAACTATGCTATGACTAGAAGATGTGAATATGAAGCTGATCCGTTTTAATATTTTATAAAACGGTTGAAAATTGCTTTTACTAAAAATAAGAAGATTTGTGACTCGCTCGCGAGTCAAGTCACTTTTGGTGAAGAGAAGAAACGCCATCAACAACCATTGGAAGAAGGCTTTTCATACGAGATGCTAAAGTCTGGACCTTTTCAAATTTGAGACATGGTTCTGAAAATTACTAAGAGGGCACAACTTCTTGCATAAATTCCTCTAATTATCGAAGAAGAACCTTACATAATTACCGAGACTCTACTAGGTGGTCACTACAAGCTCACAAACCGTGACAAGCCATAAGGAGTAGTAATTCATGGCAAGTGGCTTAAAGCTTGCAAAGCCTCAGTACTTCACTATTTTACTTCAAATATTTTCTTATTTTCATGCAATATTTATATTTCTTCCAAAATGATTGCAATATATCTGCATTCATAGTTAGGTTTTCAAAGTTTATCAATCAATTCAAATATCTTCATTCATTTGAAAAAAGAAATAAAAGAGTCAGCCTCTCCACAAATAACTTGTCAAAACCTATCTACTCAAAATCCCAAAAGAAAAACCATAAATATACTTCATAAAATTGTAAAACTAAAAAAGATCCCTGAAAGCTGGCTCAGTCCCTACATAATACTCCTTTTCCATCCTTCCAAGAGTCTCCATCGCAAGCTCCAATTCCTAGGAAAGCTTTTCAACCTCTTCTCTAGCCTTAGACACTGCCTCCAGACTAGCAAGTTCTCATACTTCAGCAAAATGCTCTCGCATGGATCCCAGACGATGACGGACCCACATGACATTCAGACCAGAGTTGTGGCGTTATTCATAGCTTCATACCATTCGTCGAAAGCTGCTTCAAAAACTTCATTCCGAGGGAGTGAGATCATCTCCTGTATGATGGGAAACGAACTGGACACGTCTCGTTCTAAAACCCTGTAGTTCCTGGAATTATTTACAGAGAAGTGGCACAACTTCTTCCATATCTTTGTATATAACTCGGCATAGGTAGATGGAGAAACAAATACTCCAACACGTAAATATCCAAGAAGAATCCTGCTGGAGCCGAAGTCAACATTAATACCTGCACCAGGATACTCAATGAAAACACTACCCTCAACAAGCATGCAAGCAGAAGTCCTCTCATGATTTTCAGTATGGGAGAGGGCATTATCTACATCGTGATCAACGAACTACAACGATGACTTCAACTTCAATTCAGATACCCGCTCCAACCCCAGCGCTTCAACGACAACAGAGGATGTCTCCAACTTTCATGATTTCCTAATTCCTCTCAAACTCTTGGAAGCATGAACCTGTGACTACACCGTAAAATTATCTTCTGCCAGGCAGCGGGTCCCAGTAAGTTAACCTTGGGAACTGACAACTCCCTTACTTTTGAAAGCTTAACACAGTAACGTCATTCGACTAGAAGGTCTGATCAGCAACGGTACTAGCAACAAAACTATATATGTCAAAAATCATACCCTCATGGAAAGGTAACACCCACACCCTCTTATGTCCTATTTTTTGTCTCTTCTACAATAGAACCTCATTACTTGAAGAAGGATAAATGATGGGGATAACTCATTACACCGCTCAAGAAAGCATGAAACTCCAACCCTTTTAGTAGATACCTGAAGTATATGCAACATAATTCACCCGTGGATGTAACCCATTATACATGTATCACCTTATCCAGTAAATAAACATTTTTTGACTATTCTGTAATTGGGGACTTGATTCGTTAGAAAATCAATCCAAATCTATTTCAACTAAAGTTATCCCCAAAACCAAGCCAGTAAATATCAGAGTCATCGATAAAACCTCTCTACATCAATACCCAGGAAGCCTCCGCCTCTTACCTAATCACATCCAGAATCGGTTTACAAGTTGCTGGTCAGGGATCCAGTGATATGCTCACCATAAAAAATCTTAACACACCATGCCTCCTTCGGCACACGCCACCTTCCAGCATCATCTCGGTCCGCTCCTCTATTCTTTGATGCTCCCGTCAGTACCTCTTCAATTTACAAATTCAAAAATTGACAACAATCGGTGAGGAATGGGTCAAAATATCCTTCATAACAAGTGTTCATCTATGTCACTACTATAACATACCAGAAGGGCATATCAATCGGAGGCATGATTTAAGAGATATGGATCTTACACTAAAGTCTACAGGATCTGAAAATTCACACGGGATTACTAATCACAAATTTTTACGCATGGTTGGATGACCTAGCTAACTCCGAATCGATTGATTCTTTTGCATATGATAGCTTGGTCTCTTGGATTTAAAAGTTGGGGTCAAACGTCAAAATCTGACATCGTATGAAACTTCAAGAGCATATGAAGTGAAAGGTGTGCAAGCTTGGGTTTCCAAACGGGATTCAGAAGACTCAATTTATAGAGACCTCATTTGCCCGTGCACTTTCATCTTCTCAGTTATACCATCATCTCAGGACGCACTGCATCTCCCAAGAAGATCCCATAACACTATAAGACCCCATCAACCTTTCTACGACTATAACACTAGAGTCCACCCGCAATCCGTACCTGCAGTTCTGATCTACCATCAGCTTCCTCTGCCGATTTCCAATATCTCCAACTTTGCTACTACCAACTACAACTTAAAGCATCGTCTTCGAGTGTTTTGTCTCTCATCAACTGCCGTATTGTTGACGCTATCACTAGCGCTTGACCGCTGCATACTCAAAACCTAAGCAAGCACCAGAACCAAATACACGCTCACAAGAAAGTTTAAATCTAAGGCCTATCTCTACATCAAAGACATTGTCCGGAGGAGACAAAGCGCACAATATTTCTTGATGGACACATATATGAAGAATCGATCCAGCTGATTTGATCATCTATTTGAGATAAGGCGTACCTGTTTCAAAAAAAAAAAAAAAAAAACGCCGACCATATCCCCTATTTTGTTCACGACAAGTTGATGGTGCATAATCTACATTGTTTTAATTTCATTTCCATACTTGTTTTAGTTATATTTCTTTCATTATACATTGTATTACTTTTGTTTTCTATTTTATTTCTCATTTAGGACGATTCAACCAAAAGAAGTGGAAACGTCTTTAAAAGTGCTAAGGAAGTGAAGAGATACAAGTTAAGAAATTAAAAAAAAGTTGAAACTCTTTTAAATCCACAACGGAAAAAGAATGAGGTCATTCCGAGTTTGTATGAAGAAGTTATGAGCAAAACCGTGAAACCAACTTGGATTTGGTATTTGTTGGGCCTTGTTGGGCCTGCGCCGGAAGAGAAATAAGGGAAGCGTTTTGGGCTCGCCTTTGACGTGAAAAATAGGGTTTTTGTTGGTTTTTGAGGAGGTTAAGTCTTCTAGTTAGATAAGGATCAAAAGGAGGTGGAAGAGTTTAATGAGATTAGGTATCCAAGTTGGATAGACATCAAGAGGAGGTTACCAAAGCCTATATAATGGGGAGCCTAGATACAATTTTCTACACAACTTCTCCACAAATAAGAGAGCAAATTTTGGTTTACCCCTTTAAAGGGAGAACTAGGTTATTTTTTCTTCTTCTCTTCCTTTATTCTTTTCTTATATATTTTTCATGGGTTTTAGTAAACCCATGAGTAGATGATTCTTCTATTGGTTGGATATGTAATCGAAGTTCTAAACAAACGAATCAATCTGGCTGGTTAGTTTTTAATATTAATTATTTATTTTATCGCTTATGTTCTACTGTTTATATCGCCATGTATGATTGAAAACTTGCTCGTTTAAGTTGCAAATTGAATGATCATGTGTTCATATCTAAAGCTAGACTAGGGTTTGAGATCCGAAATCGTCGAAGAACCCTAATCACAAGTAGTACAACATAGTTATTAAAGACGGGATGTTGGATTGTGATTAAGTGTAGAAGCTTAACCTAGGTTAAATCCGTGTTGCTCTTGCGCCAGATTGCTTAGAATAACCTCAATTCACAAATACCATTGCTTTCATTGGGTTAAACTTGAGTGGCTCTTGCGCCAAGTTATTCATTGAGAAGGATTCAAAGAGTGGCTCTTGTGCCTTTGATGATACAAGGAGTTTTTCTGGAGTAAGCCTACGATAGTATGCTCTAGGGTTATTGGTATGAGAATGATTGAATGTTATCTCTAATCGATTGAAGAACTTGTTTGGTGATGGAAGATGAAACCTCTAACCAGTATTTTCTTCCCTTTGATAATCTTTATTTAAATTGTTTTTATTTTCTTTCATTAGTTTACCTTAGTTCAACTTATTACAATCCCCCCCCTTGGTTACATAAGAACTCAAAGACAAATAAAAATTAACATCTCCTCGTGGGAACAAACTTACTACCGCTACATTACATGTTAGTACTA
Organism: Papaver californicum; assembly: GCA_023531435.1. Classification (NCBI taxonomy): domain Eukaryota; kingdom Viridiplantae; phylum Streptophyta; class Magnoliopsida; order Ranunculales; family Papaveraceae; genus Papaver; species Papaver californicum. Next base: position 1,142,089 of record JAJJMC010010614.1, read on the forward strand.
GTGGGAAACATCTTGATTAATTTGTACGCAAACGGCACGCATCACAAGATGGCATTCCTGGAAAGAATGGAGGCGCCTACTATTCCCAAGCAAGGTTTGCATTAAAGAACAAATATCTCAATATCGGGTAAGACAAAGTAACCAAGTTTCTTCCATGGCTAATAATGCTCCTCATAGATGTACTCTCCATGACCTTGCTGGTAGCTGCTCAAAAAACGTGACTGGATCAGAAGTTCAACCCAGCTATGTTTCCCTTAGATCACGAATTATGAATTTTGGGCAAGAACGTGGACATCTACTATCCCCACCCAAGATCTACGTTAAAGGGCACAAACCTTAATATCTAAGAAGCTAAGTATATCTTCTTTTATTCTTAAAACTTAAATTATGCATATATAATCATAATAAGCATATTGTTATCATCTACTGCTTACTATGCAACATTACTGTTCCTCACTAAGCAGAGGACTTAATATAGATGGTAGGTTTTTGACAAAGGCTAGAATTGTAAAATCGCTCTTCTGCCTAGTTGCAGGAACATAAAAGTATCCACCATATTTCCGTACATATTTCTGACTTCACATCAGAACACAAAATATTACATTTCTATCCATATTAAGCAGGAGAATAAAGAATATAGTCTCCACAAATAGCTACATGTGTTCCATATTCCGAAGGTGAATTAAGAATACAGTCTCTATGAATAACTACGGCTCTTGCAGCCTCCTCAATATCCATAATATTTATGACATATCGAATCAGTCTCAAGTTGCATAAATTCCACGGACGAATTCCTTGAACTCGATTCAAATACGCACGATGTTCCAGTAACATCTATAAAAGGGAGGAATAACTAATGCTTGATCCCTAAAATACATTTTAGCTTAACACGTTGTTCACAATGAACGTTTCTCAAAGTGCTCTTCTGAGCTCAAATATGCTACTTAGCACTTTGCAAAAAGATAAGCCACGAATTATGCATCACTCCTCTTGGACGCGCCACAAATTAGAACAATTGGCTCAAAAGACGTATTGATCCTATGAGGTAGGATAACCCTATCCTTTTTTCTTATAAGCGCCAAAGTTAGCACCAGCTATTTGGCTTAGCACCACATTGGCGCTAGTTCGCCACCATAACGCCAACCACAGCGCCTGAAAAGCGCCAACCAGCCTAACATGTCCCTAGCTTGCATATTTTGGCCTGATGAGGCCTAAACTAGCGTGCCACAAGCCTAGCACATCCCAACTGACGCTCCACAAGCCTAGCGTGTCCTAGCTCAATCCGACGCGTCCCCGAGCAACGGCTAAGCCGATGCGTCCCTACCATCCTAGCGCGTCCCTAGCATCCTGAAGCGTCTTTATCCATAGCGATGATACGCCTAATAGGATTTTAGAATACCCTATATAATAACCGCAATTGCACGACGTCTAACTAGTAGACAACGGTAAATATGGGTCGAACCCACATGAAGCGGGCAAATACTGCAATTAATATCTCAATTAAACTAATCAGAAAGAATATATTTTGTATTTTTAGAATTATGAATGAAATAATAAAATAAACTAAACTAATAAAACAACTAAGCAGAGAGAGTCGGTAACCAGGGTTTTTAGTATCCACCACTATTTCTATGTAATTACTGAAGTGAAACATAACTCCTGAATATTCATTTATTATTCGTTCTATCGACATCACCTATTACATGTATTAGAGTAGCAAATGTCACTGGGATGCCCTAAGCATGGCGCATCAAAAACTCTAAGTCTCAGCATACACCATCTAATTGCGTTAGCGAAAAAATTATATGAAACTAATTATAGGTTCACAAATGATACCTGTCTATTTTAAGCATATCCCATCTAAGGATTTAACCCGATCATGAAATGTCAAATAAGTAGACAAATATATTTGCTATCCTATTAATTATGCGCAAAAGTTATTGTATTGTACAGAACCGGTGAACAAACAACTAATTTTATCATTAAATCAATAAACAAAATCATGGAACTAATCTATTCAAATCATAATAATCTGTACCAAATAATCAATTCAATTGGCATAATAATTTAAATGGTTTCAACATAAAACCATAGTTACAAAAATCAGTAAAATATGGGGTTGAGTTTCTCAAAACTCATAAAAATAATTAAGAAAGAAAGAAAATTAAACCAATAATATTGGAGCAAAAATGCGGATTCTGGTACCACCGATTCACTTCCTGGCTAGTTTTCCCCTTTCTCCTTATGCCTCTTCAACTTCTAGTTTTTTGTCCTTTTCTGTTTCGTCTTTTTCTTCTTGTTTCAGACGTCCAAAAACTAAAAGAAATCCTCCACCTTCTTGGTTGTTCACATCACCTGCCTCACTCCTTTCGTTTTTCCTAGCCGTCAGCCTCTCCTAGCCTCTCTCTTCCTCCTAGTTCTTTCTTCCCCTATTTCCCTAGATCTCTCTTCCGCCTCCACTAACCCTAGATTTTCTTTCAATGACCTCCTCCTCTTACATACCTACTCTAGCATCCCCCCTCTTCCTTTTTCTTTTCTTTTTTCTTTTTATATCTTCACTCACCAATCAACCACTTTCTTTCTTTCAACTTTTCATATTTACGCTCGTGCCACGTCCCTACTCCACCAAAAACAGCCTTATCAACTCCACCTGCTTAGAAGCCACCGATCAGAATTACGAAAAGTATCTCTTTGTGGATCCGTGCACCAAATAAAACCAAACGCCCACGCTAAGTAGTGACACAAAAATCCCAAATAAGCTCATGCACTAAATTTCTATTTCTTCACACGTTGCACTTCCCTATAATTCCCTTTGGTGCGTCTGACTTCGACTCTACTCCTTTCTGTTTCCTGTCAATATTCCAAGCCTAAACCAAACTCCAATACACAACTAATTGTAAATGATGTAGCAAGACTAACGAGGGCCATTAATCATGTTTTATTTTTAGTTTGGGTTTTAATCGTACCATCTATAAAAATAATTAAAAATTTATTATTAGTGCAAATTTGAACATTAGCAAATATAAATTAAGCGGTAAATATGTATAAATTATGCCCATATCAAATACTCCAAATTTATATTTTACTAGTCCTTGAGAAAAACTAATCTAAAAAATAAAATAAAATCCTAACTCACTTTCGCAGGAATCGCGACTACATTTAGCATATGTAATAAGCCTTTAAACCCCTAAGTGGCCTTAGCGGACGAGTTTTGTCTCGTGAGGGTTTACAAGAGATATACCCACAAAACCTTTTACTCCAATTTTCATCTACCTGTAAAACAATTTAGGATAAACACTAAACAAGCTATTTAGTAAGCATACTAAATTTTTCGGTTATAAGAATTATTACCCTGTATGAGTCCAATTGATGTACACGAGTTTGCACTCAGCGTACTAAAATTCATATAAGAATGCAACTCTACTCAAATAATCATTGAACATCCCAAAACTGGATAAAAATTCACATTGCTCGAAATCAATCAAATTCAAACACAATGATAGATTAGAAGATGGAAATAGAAGTAATGAATGGTGCATATGTTGACTAAGGTGAACGGTGTTTCCAAAAATATTAGTATAAAGTCCGGATCGGATGCTCTTATTTTTATTATTATTTTTATATATAATTTCTTTTTTTTTCTTTTTTTTTCACGATACATGATTAGATCTTTTGAATCTAAGCGCATGCTCCTTTTCACCAGATTACATGGTAATTCTCATGGATCCTGCATTCCACGCTTGCTGAGGCGACGGAGACAGGGAGAAAAAACACATATAGCTATCGAAGTGTCAATTTTTTTTTGAACAAAATTAAAATTCTAACGCATCTGAGCTACGGCCTTATGGCAATACTAGGGCCCCACCAAATCACTTAGAGAAACATAAAATTATAGAAATAAAAATAGAAAGTGATATCATTATGACGATTTCGAGATACGCTTGTTCAATGCTTATCATGTTATTCTGATTTGATAGCATCCAAAAAGTTGTAAGCTCCACACCTCAATCCATCTCATGAATCGCCCTGGAAAACAAACATCTAATATCGTAGAATAGAGATTTCTAACACCTGAGTGCATCCAGATATGAATAGACCATTTAGCTGGGCACACCAATTCCTATAGATAAGATCTATGTTTCCATCTACCTAGAATGGTTAGTGTCATCCTGAATAATTCACAAGTTTCTAAATTTTGGAGTTTCTTATTGACATCAATTTTCTGAAACTCTACCCCCAAACCTAAATTTAACATTGTCTTTAATGTTTCAAACCGTGCAACCTAGAATGGTATGCAATAAATATAAATAAGAGAAACAAATGTAAATCAAAGAGAAGGGATTGGAACGTCTCACCTGATTGACGCAAGAAAAGCAGTATTCTCTGTAACACATATCAAACGATAGTAATAACAAAGAACACTGAAAATAAAAGTAAATAAAAAGCCGAAAAAGAAAATAAAAACAACAAAATAAAAATCTACCTATTGGAATATACAAATAGGATCTCCATAAATTAACAACCAGAAAATTTGGGGATCAACCCAAAATAAAATATATACAAATGACAGTTTCACACTATATTATGGCAACAAAGAGACACTGAAACTATCAAAAACAAGGGATTACCCCCAAACCAAGTTTTTACTACACTTGGAAGTGCGTAAAGAACAAAATATGGGGATAATGTTGGGATTAGGGAAATAGTGATTGGTTCATGCACAGTGTCAGGAACAGGCAAGTCCTCTGGGTATTTGGATGCAAAGTAATCCAACAAAACTTTTGTAGCGCATAATTCTAACACTAAATTAGGTAACTTTTGGAAGTATAGAGTTCTAGAAACAATCTCTAAGTAGTTAAACTTAAATACAGTTTTCTCAGAATTAACACATACATCATCACCAGGTTTACGTTGTCATTTTCCATAATCCATTACGGGTGCAGAATCTAACAACGCATTAACTTCTTCCAAATTCTTATCCTCATCGTAGTAGGCTCTAAAATGGGCCAAGAAAGCCTCTAACGTATTAGAGGAGTTGTTCCATGGACAATGGTACCCTATCTCAGGGAAGTGAGAACAAACAAAAACTTGGTTCTGATTAGAGGAGTTGTTCAAAAACACCCCTTGCATAGTCTTAGACAATTCTTTCGTAAACTGATGGGAAAGCTAAACCATTTTTAGGGCAAGATCAAAAATAGCAAGGACCCAGTTCCAGGGCAGTGGAACCCCATCTCAGGGAAGTGAAAACAAGTTGAGTTATCCACGATAACAAGGCCGCAGTTCCAGGGAAGTGAGAAGAAGTTATCAATGCTAACAAGACCCCACTTCCAGGGTAGTGGAACCCCATGTCAGGTCAGTGAGAGTGAGATAAATTATCCACGATAAGGTGGCCCCAATTTCATGGAAGTGGTACACCTTTCTCAAGGCAATAAGAGCTCCTTAATAAAGTAATAAAAAAATCATTTCGTGAGGAAACTTTGCTTGAGAAGGACTAGAGCAAAAGAAAAAAAAAGGAAAAAAAATCAATTCATGAAGAAGCTTTGATGGAGTTGGAAAAAAATATGCATGAAGAAACTTTAAGAGCGGAAGTGGAATTTTTATTTTTTGAAACATTGAGGACAATGTTAAATTTAGGTTTGGGGGTAGAGTTTCTAAAAGTTGATGCCAATAAGAAACTCCAAAATATAGAAACTTATGAACAATTCAGGATGACAGTAACCATTCTAGGTAGATGGAAACATAGATCTTATCTATAGGAGTTGGTGTGCTCAGCTAAATGGTCTATTCATATCTGGATGCACTCAGGTGTTAGAAATAACATGATAATCATTGAACAAGCGTATCTCGGAATCATCATAACCATATCACTATCTGTTTTTGTTTTTGTAATTTTATGTTTCTCTAAGTTATTTGGTGGGGCCTTATTATTTTCATAAGGTCGTAGATCGGATGCATTAAAATTTTAATTTTGTCAAAAAATAAATTGACACTTTGATAGCAATATGTGTGTGCTCTCCATGTCTTCGTCGCCTAACCTAGCGTGGAATGCAGAATCTATGGGAACTATCATACAATATGCTGAAAAGGAGCATGCGTTAGATTCAAAAGATATAATCATGTAGTCATGAAAAAAAAAGATAAAAAAAAAGATAAAAACCCGAAGCTGTGAATAAATAAGTTTAAATTGACTGAGTTGCCTTAACTTATGGACTTGGCTGATAGTTTGCTGAACGTGGTGACTAATGAAGTCTGGACGGGCGTGAAATAGAGGTCTGGAGAAGTAAGCACTTCGTCCATGTGAATGAGGAGTTTGAGGTAGCAGTAAAAACTCAAGTCCAGTAACATGGGAGCGGAATGGCCATAATGATCTGAATTAAAGGAATATTATGTGAAAGCAAATTGGAAAAAAATGAAGCGGGAGGAGTTAAACTTCCTTTGTAAACGTACAAGAAGGTGACATGGCCTAGGTTAGTTGGGAGATAAATGGATGTTTGCTAGTGGGGGACAAGGTCAGATAGAGGTGACAGGCTTGTTCGTTGGTTGTTGGCATAGTGAAGACTTGATAAGGTGGGGCTTCTATTGAGTCTGGTGGGATGTAAAATGAAAATAAAATGGACTAGCTAAATGAGGTGGCAGAGAAGACTAGGTTCTTTTTTCAGTTTTGGTAAACGGAATAAGGATGTGTGTTCTGTTTTGGCTAGACAGGTGACGTGGCTAGGCTAATGTAGAGAAAAGAGAAGTATAAAAGAAGGAATAGTCTGACAAAAGAAAGAGGGGATTGACGGCTGGTTCTGGGATTGATTGGAGACGGAGAGTAGGCGGCGGAAGGTTTTCTCTGTTGAGAGCCGTAAAGGGACTGACGGAGAGAAAATTGTACAGAAGATTGACGGCTGGTTGTCGGATTGATTGGAGACGGAGAGTAGGTGGCGTGGTTCTCTGTTGAGAGCCGTAAAGGGACTGACGGAGAGATAAATGAGGTGGTTGGCTGGCGTCAGGTGGAGAAGGGAAGAAGGCACGGAAAACAAAGTGAAGAAGAGGTCTTTCCTGAGTTTGAAGACACTGTACCGAGAAGAAGAAAAAGATTCGTCGTCGTGTGACAACGGATAACGGTTTAATTTCTTTTCTCCAGTTAATACTTTTTATGGGTTTTAAGAAATCCATTCCTATGTCTTGCTGATTTTTGTAGCTAGGGTTTTATGTTGATACCACTTTGAGTAATATGCTATTTGGATTGATTTATTAATCAAAAGATTATTATGATTTGAATATGATTAGTTCTTGAATACTATTTATTGATTTAATGATAATATGAGTTGTTGCTTCACCGGTTCTGTACAATACAGTAACCTGTGCATATAAATGTTAGGATTATAAATATATTTGTATTATTATTTGATATTCCATGCTTGGGTTAAATCCTTTGATGGGTTATGCTTAGAATTGCAAGTATTATTTGTGAACCTATATTTAGTTTCGTATAATTTTCTCTTTAACGCAATTTGATGGTGTATGCTGAGACTTAGAGCTTTCGATGCGCCATGCTTAGGGTTTCCCAGTGATATTTATAACTATAATACATATAATAGGTGATGTCGATAGAACGAACAATAGATAAATATTCAGAAGTTATGTTTCAATAATTGAATATAAATAGTGGTGGATACTAAAAACCCTGGTTACTGTCTCTCCCGTTTGATTTACTTTGTTAGTTTAGTTTAATTTATTTGTTTCATTCCTATTTCCAAAAATTCAAAAATATTGTTTCTAGTTAGTCGATTAGGTATATGATTGCAGTATTTTCTCGTTCCCTGTGGTTCGATCCGCACTTGTTGTTGTCTACATTGTAGACACCGTGCGATTATATATAGGTTTCGCAGAACCCTATCAATTTTTGGCGCTGCTGCCGGGGAGCGGTTGTGGAATATTGTAATTATTATTTTTGATTTTATAATCGTAGTTTAGGTTCTATTTTATTTTGTATTTTATTTTATTTTTATTTTTATTTTATAGAGTATTTCTATTTTTTATTTTATTTTAGGATTTCTTTTTCTTTTTTTTTGTACTTGTTTTTTTTGTTTTAGTATTTCTTTTCAGGTACTTTCCTGAGGATGATGACTCCTTCTCAGAAGACGTTATCTAAGATGACACTTAGGGAATATATGTATGCGTCACGGCATAAGGAAGTTCTTGTTTCACATATTGTAAGTGAAGAATCACCTCAAATGATATAAGAGAAGTATTATAAACACAGACCGCTTAGTTTGGGACAAAGTTTGAGAGTTCTGGAATGCCAGAGATTATTTGATGATGATCAGTTTTGTAGTGACTTGCCTGTTTTGTTGGATTACTTTACATCCAAATACCCATAAGACTTGCCTGTTCCTGACACCGTACATGAATCGGTTGATACTTCCCCAATCCCAGTAGTATCCCCATATTTTGTTCTTTACACACTTCCAGGTGTAGTAAAAACTTGGTTTGGGGGTAATCCTCTGTTTTTGATAGTTTCAGTGTCTCCGCATTGTCATAAAATAAGTGTGAAACTATCATTTGTAAATATTTTATTTTGGGTTGATCCCCAAATTTTCAGGTTGTTAACTTATCGAGATCTTTTTTTTATATTCCAGTAGGTAGATTTTTATTTTCTTTTTAGTCTTTTTGTTTATTTTTATTTTTGGTGTTCCTTGTTACTACAATCGTTTGATTGTGTTACATAGAAATACTGCTTTTGTTGCGTCAATCAAATGAAATCTTCCAATCCCTTCTCTTTGATTTATACTTGTTTCTCTTATTTATATTTATATTGCATACCATTCTAGGTTGCACGGTTTGAAACATGGAGGACAATGTTAAATTTAGGTTTGGGGGTAGAGTTTCTAAAAATTGATGCCAATAAGAAACTCCAAAATATAGAAACTTGTGAACAATTCAGGATGACACTAACCATTCTAGGTAGATGGAAACATAGATCTTATCTATAGGAGTTGGTGTGCTCAGCTAAATGGTCTATTCATATTTGGATACACTCAGCTGTTAGAAATAACATGATAATCATTGAACAAGCATATCTCGGAATCCCATAAGCATATCACTATCTGTTTTTGTTTTTGCAATTTTATGTTTCTCTAAGTTATTTGGTGGGGCCCTAGTATTGTCATAAGGTCGAAGATCGGATGCATTAAAATTTTAATTTTGTCAAAAAAATTTGACACTTTGATAGCAATATGTGTGTGTTCTCGCTGTCTTCGTCGCCTAAGCTAGCGTGGAATGCAGGATCCATGGGAACTATCATGTAATCTGCTGAAAAGGAGCATGCGCTTAGATTCAAAAGATCTAATCATGTAGTCATGAAAAAAAAAGGAAAAAAAAGAAAGAAAAAAAAAGATAAATAAAAGATAAATTATGTATATAAATAATAATAATAATAATAGGAGCATTTGAGCCGTACTCTATACTAATATTTTTGGAAACATCGTTCACCTTAGTCAAGATATGCACCATTCATTATTTTTATTTCCATCTTCTAATTTATCCATGTTTTTGAACTTGATTGATTTCGAGCAATGTGAATGTTAATAATTTCCATCCAGTTTTGGAACGTTTGATGATTATTTGAGTAGAGTTTTGCATTCTTATATGAATTTTAGTATGATGAGTACAAACTCGTGTACAACAATTGGATTCATACAGGGTAATGATTCTTATAGAATAAGAATTTAGTATGCTAACTGAATAGGTTGCTTAGTGTCTATCCTCAATTATTCACAGGTAGCTAGAAGTTGGATTAAAGGTTTCTTGGGTATATCTCTTGTAAACCCTCACGAGACAAAACTCGTCCGATAAAGCCACTTAGGGGTTTAAAGTCTTATTACATATGCTAAATTTAGTCGCGATTCCTGTGAAAGTGAGTTAGGATTTTTATTTTATTTTTAGATTACTTTTGCTCGAGGACTGGCAAAATATAGGTTTGGGGGTATTTTATAAGCACTTAATTGATATATTTTTACCACTTAATATATATTTGTTAGTGACCATTTTTAAACTAATACGTTTCTTTTATGTTTTTATAGGTAGCATACATAAAACCCGAAGTTGTGAATAAATAAGTCTAAATGGACTGAATTGCCTTAACTTATGGACGTGGCTGATAGTTTGCCGGACGTGGTGACTAATGAAGTCCGGACGGGCGTGAAATAGAGGTATGGAGAAGTGAGCACTTCGTCCATGTGAATGAGGAGTTTGAGGTAGCAGTAAAAATAGGGTGTGGAATTTTATTTCAACTCCAGTAACATGGGAGCGGAATGGCCATAATGATCTGAACTAAAGGAATATTATGTGAAAGCAAATTGGACAGAAATGAAGTGGGAGGAGTTAAACTTCCTTTGTAAACGTACAAGAAGGTGACGTGGTCTAGGTTAGTTCGGTGATAAATGGATGTTGGCTAGTGAGGGACAAGTTCAGATTGAGGTGTACAGGCTTGTTCATTGGTTGTTGGCATAGTGAAGACTTGAGAAGGTGGGGATTCTATTGAGTCTGGTGGGCATGTAAAAAGAAAGAAAATGGACTAGCTAAATGAGGTGGCTGAGAAGACTAGGTTCTCTTTTCAGTATTGGTAAACGAAGTAGGGATGTGTATTCTGTTTTGGCTAGACAGGTGAGGTGGCTAGGCTAATGTAGAGAAAAGAGAAGTATAAAAGAAGGAGTAGTCTGACAGAAGAAAGAGGGGATTGATGGCTGGTTTTGGGATTGATTGGAGATGGAGAGTAGGCGGCCGCTGGTTCTCTATTGAGAGCCGTAAAGGGACTGACGGAGAGAGAATTGTACATAAGAAATAGGGGATTGACGCCTGGTTGTGGGATTGATTGGAGACGGAGAGTAGGTGGTGTGGTTCTCTGTTGAGAGCCGTAAAGTGACTGACGGAGAGATAAATGAGGTGGTTGGCTGGCGTTAGGTGGAGAGGGGAAGAATATTAGTAGTCGGGTGACAACGGCTAACGGTTTAATTTCTTTTCTCCGGTTAATACTTTTTATGGGTTTTAAGAAATCCATTCCTATGACTTGCTGATTTTTGTAGTTAGGGTTTTATGTTGATACCACTTTGAATAATAGGCTATTTGAATTGATTTATTAAGCAAAAGATTATTATGATTTGAATATGCTTAGTTCTTGAATACTATTTATTGATTTAATGATAATATGAGTTGTTGCTTCACCGGTTCTGTATAATACAGTAACCTCTGCATATAATTGTTAGGATCATAAATATATTTATATTATTATTTGATATTCCATGCTTGGGTTAAATCCTTTGATGGATTATGCTTAGAACTGAAAGTATTATTTGTGAACCTATATTTAGTTTCGTATAATTTTCTCGCTAACGCAATTTGATGGTGTATGCTGAGACTTAGAGCTTTCGATGCGCATGCTAAGGGTGTCCCAGTAATATTTTCAACTATAATACATATAATAGGTGATGTCGATAGAATGAACAATAGATAAATATTCAGATGTTATGTTTCATTTCAATAATTGAATATAAATAGTGGTGGATACTAA
>JAJJMC010010614.1:1153655-1170399 GCA_023531435.1 Papaver californicum
TTGTTAGTTTAGTTTAATTTATTTGTTTCATTCCTATTTCCAAAAATCCAAAAATATTGTTTCTAGTTAGTCGATTAGGTATATTGATTGCAGTATTTTCTCGTTCCCTGTGGTTCGATCCGCACTTGTTGTTGTCTACATTGTAGACACCGTGCGATTATATATAGGTTTCGCAGAACCCTATCAATTTTTGGCGCTGCTGCGGGGGAGCGGTTATGGAATATTGTAATTAGTATTTTTGATTTTATAATCGTAGTTTAGGTTCTATTTTATTTTGTATTTTATTTTAATTTATTTTTATTTTTATTTTGTAGAGTATTTCTATTTTTTATTTTATTTTAGGATTTCTTTTTCCTTTTCTTTTTACTTGTTTTTTTTGTTTTAGTATTTCTTTTCAGGTACTTTTCTGAGGATGATGACTCCTTCTCAGAGACGTCATCTAAGATAACACTTAGGGAATATATGTATGCGTCACGGCATAAGGAAGTTCTTGTTTCACATATGGTAAGTGAAGAATCACCTCAAATGATATAAGAGAAGTATTATAAACACAGACCGCTTAGTTTGGAACAAAGTTTGAGAGTTTTGGAATGCCAGAGATTATTTGATGATGATCAGTTTTGTAGTGACTCTCTGTTCCAGACAAAATATATAGATGACCATGTGGATGATTGTGTGGATGATTTTCCCAATTATACAGATGAATCTATCTCACAAGATCATTCACCCGACTTAGAGGTTGTTTCTAGACCCTTAAACTTCCAAAAATTACCTAATTTAGGGTTAGAATTCTGTGTTTCTCAAGTTTTGTTGGATTACTTTGCATCTAAATACCCATAAGACTTGCATGTTCCTGACACCGTGCATGAACCGTTTGATACTTCCCCAATCCCAGTAGTATCCCCTTATCCCAGTAGTCTTCACAACCATCCAAGAGGCGCAGATCATATCTCGGCCCCAGTTTCATGGAAGTGGTACACCTTTCTCAAGGCAATAAGAGCTCCTCATACAAGTAATAAAAAAAATCATTTTGTGTGGAAACTTTGCTTGAGAATGAGCTGGAGCAAAAGAAGACAAAAAAGGAAAAACAAATCAATTCATGAAGAATCTTTGATTGAGTTGGAAAAATATATACATGAAGAAACTGTAAGAGCGGAAGTGGATTTTTTTTTTTTTTTTTGCAAAAGAAGCTTTATTGGAGCTGGAGCGAAATGAAACAAAAATCAAAACAATTCGTGAAGAATCTTTGATAGAGTCGAAATAAAAAATATTCATGGAGAAGCTTTGTTGTAGCTAGAGCAAAAGTGAGGGAAAAACTAAAAAATCATTTGCATGAAGAGGCATTGTTGGAACGGGAGCGAAATAAAAAAGATATAAATTACAAAATCATTTGAATGAAGAAGTCTTGCTAAAGGTAGGGGAAAGAGCGAGGAGATAAGAAAACAAAAAATATCCACAAGAAGCATCGATGGAAAGATAAAAAATAGCATGATATATAAAAAATAGAAAACATCAACTATATATTACGAATATCTCAAATGAACGAGTTTCATATTTAACCCATGTTCCCCTCATCTGATGTGTTGTTGGGTTTGAGATATAGTGAAACATTATTCGAATAAACAAAACATATAACATATAAAGAACGTCACATATCAAGAAAAGCAAGGACCTAGTTCCATGGCAATGGAACCCCATCTCAAGGAAGTGAGAACAAATAAAAACTTGGCTCTGATTAGAGGAGTTGTTCAAAAACACCCCTTGCATAGTCTTAGACAATTCTTTCGCAAACTGATGGGCAAGCTAAACCAGTTTTAGCGCAAGCTCAAAAATAGCAAGGACCCAGTTCCAGGGAAGTGGAACCCCATCTCAGGGCAGTGAAAACAAGTTGACTTATCCACGATAACAAGGCCGCAGTTCCAGGGAAGTGAGAACAAGTTATCAATGCTAACAAGACCCCACTTCCAGGGTAGTGGAACCCCATCTCAGGTCAGTGAGAGCGAGATAAATTATCCACGATAAGGTGGCCCCAATTTCATGGAAGTGGTACACCTTTCTCAAGGCAATAAGAGCTCCTTAATGAAGTAATAAAAAAATCATTTCGTGAGGAAACTTAGCTTGAGAAGGACTAGAGCAAAAGAAAAAAAAAGGAAAAAAAAATCAATTCATGAAGAAGCTTTGATGGAGTTGGAAAAAAATATGCATGAAGAAACTTTAAGAGCGTAAGTGGAATTTTTATTTATTTTTTTTGCAAAAGAAACGTTATTGGAGCTGGAGCAAAAAGAAACAAAATCAAATCAATTCGCGAAGAATCTTTGATAGAGTCGAAATAAAATATATTCATCAAGAATCTTTGTTGTATCTAGAGTAAAATAAGGGGAAAAAAAGTAAAAAATCATTTGTATGAAGAGGCATAGTTGGAACTGGAGCGAAAGAAGAAGGATATAAATTACAAAAGCATTTGCATGAAGAAGCCTTGCTAAAAGGTAGATGAAAGAACGAGGAGATAAGAAAACAAAAAAAATCCACAAGAAACATAGATGGAAAGATAAAAAATAGTGTAATATATAAAAGATAGAAAACATCAACTATATATTACAAAGATATCAAATAAACGAGTTTCATATTTAACTCATGTTCCCCTCATCTAGATTTAGTGACGCATTATTCGAATAAATAAAACATATAACATATGAAGAACGTCACATATCAAGCTTTCAATAACTTAGTAGATATGATATTTTACAATCATCCAAGAGGCGGGATCATATCTCGGCATCAACATCATTGTCGAAAATTCAATTGGGTGTATTCATATAGCCGTACAACAATGTAAGCACAAAGATGCGTACTTCACACAAGCAATATGGTAATTTCCCCAAACATCGAGTGTAGTAGCGTTGCCACGTTACGAGCAGAAAGCATTCTCATCATGCAGGCATATATGGGATCACCTCACAAGTGGACACTTAAGTCTTGTTCTCATCGTAAACACAAAATTTCACCAAGTTTTACGCCAGTGGAACCACGAACTTTTGTCTCAGACACAAGGCCAACACCAAGTGTTGATACAAAAGATTCATACATAGTCTAAGAACCTGAACCTGTCTTGGCAGTTAATACAAAAGCTTGTCACAGTGTAAAAAAAAACACCTTGGTATAATGCAAGAAAGAAGCCTTCTTACAGTAGCAAACACTAAATAGTTTGCAACTTGTGATGCAATCATTAAGTCTCATTCATTTTCAACTACGCAAATTCGACTCAAAACACCAAGTGCAATCATGTTCGCAAGCAGACTACCATGTCATTTCAACAAGTAGTTTGGGGGTGTCTAAGTAAAATGTCGGAACAGATGGACCAAGGGACTCATCTTAAGCCATCAACAAGTTGAGGATTAAGAGGGGGAGATGTTTGTACCATGTATTTTTTTACATAGAAAGTGGGCCCAACAGCTCTTTAACCCAGTTAATACTGGCCCAATTAAGGAAAAACATATGAGTGGGCCCCTAGGTTGAGGTATAAGTCCATTAAATGTTAGCAGCCCAGTCTTTTATTATCCACACATAAATTGACCAAATAAAATGTATTTGGAGGAGAAGATGAATTTGGGCGCAAAGTAGACCAGGTACACATTCAGTTTTATGATAAAAATAAATATGATTGTTTACCATTTCAGATTCATAGTCAAACTTTTATTATCCTTAAAGGTAGGAATGAACCTGATCATGAATTAGTCTAGGAACACTGATATTATCTTGATATATAATGTCAATTAAATTATTCTTAAAGATCGATGACCTGGTCAGCTATCAGTCCTGGTACATTGACATAATCCTGATAAATAATATTAATCGGATTATACTTAAAATAAGGATGAATCTAGAAAGGAATTAGTCTAGATACATAGTCAAGATGAACCTAGACAGATATTTGACTAGGTGCATATCCTCTACAACTTATAAATAGATAAGGAATTTCAACTGGAAAGGTACACATTTTCTAATCCTTTTCTCCCCACAAAAACCAGCAGTAAACTCTTACTCATTGAGGAATCAGAGTGACCTTGCAGGTACCCCCCCCCCCTCCCCGCACTTTCATTTATCAAAAATTCTTGGAGAGCCAAAGCTATTAGAGAGTTGATTCATCAAGGAGCTGAAATCTCTTCATCCTTGAAGAACGAATCTCGAGGAATACTGTTGAATCATCCAACAATCCACATTTCATGATCAAGTACAAAACTCAAGAAATATTGTTGAATTATCTAACGGGTAAAATTTCATCTTCAAAACAGATATCGAGGAGTGTTGTAGGAATACTTTTGCTACAACACAACAGTTAGACCAAAGAAAACGTCAAACGGTTTACGTAGTTAAACTCCAATTTGGTGAAATCCAATTAAGTTAAATATAGGATACCATGCGGGAGTGAGTCATGAATCATATGGAATTATATAGCCGTCAATTTAAATTCACAAGCTAAAGACAGGTCGATTTCAAATCATCTTCGGCATCTTAAATTTGCATCTCTATGTTAAAGAACAGATCAAATGTCATGTCGTTATGGCACGGGTCATATCCTAGTCAAGAAATAAAAGAATTTTAAAAATAGAAAAAAATTAATGTCGGAAATGTGTTGTTTTTGACGTTCATTTGACGGTAAAATAAATAATTATGCGTTTATTATCATATAAACCTAGAGAAAAGGTATCACCTCCCCAACCCGTGAAAATTGATGGGGTCACTCTACAAATAATATATTTTTGACGATAAAACAGCATAAACTTTATATAAAAGAGAGTCCCTAAAGCAGTTTCATAGAGTACAAAGAAAAACTAACCGAAAATGAATGACATCATCCCAGTTACAAATGAGGGTTGAAAGAGATAGGTTCCTGAAAATTTCAGTATTGATAGCCCATTTGAACATAATACATTTAACATAATGATTTGCTTATAACCTCTAGCTTTGTTGTTGTAGGCTTGTAGCATATATCATTCCTTTCCCTCCAGATATTCCATCAAATAGGAAAGGGAAACATGCTCCAAATACGCTTGAATATTTGTTTACTTTTCCTTTTACTCCATTCACAAAGAGTTGGCTTCACATTGTCAGCAAAAACCCATCTAAGACCAAAACTATTCAAGAAGTATGACCATACCTGAGAAGCAAACTTGCAATGAATAAAAAGATGCTCATTTGTTATGTGGCAGCATCACAAAGTAAGCAGTTATCTTCCTTGCACAATTCCATCTCTTAGTAACTTGTCCTTAGTTGGGGCACCATTGTAACACAAAGTCCAAACCAAGAGCAATGGTTGTGGGTAGAAAACACTCATTCAAAGTGAAATAGATTGATCAAAATCGATCAAATTAGGTGTCACTATGGGTATGGGAAGCACCCCCTTTTACCCAAACTCCTTCATACACTCTTTCAATTGAAAAAATGCTAGGTAATCTACGCTAGAGGGGTGATGTTTCCCCGACCAAGCCAAACAGGTGATGCTTATCTATCTAGGTATTTTTTACAATATTAAATTCCCAAAATGGGGGTCCTACCTAGGTTAGTTATTATTAAAATAACTAAATATTTACTTGTACGGGTAATGATCACCCGTCCAAGTGAAAAAAATTTCTCAACAGAAAGATCTTTACCTGTCTAATGTGTTTTTTTCTTTTCCCATAGTGCAAATCTCACTCCTTTCAGATGAACCCTCATTCATTTTAAAAATGATAACACTGTATCCCACAATCCTTGGTCTAGGGAAGACACATTTAAAGGCATTTTAGAGTTCCATAATTGCTTGAAAGGGAACCTTAAAAAACCACCAGTTCCAGAGCATTATAAACACTAGTAAATGGTAAAAAAATTCCTAAAATCCAGTGTATCATATCATCACCTTCAGAAATGTATAAATAGGTCCACCTATTGTATGTGAAAACATCACAACTTTTCCCGATTCAGTCTTATTTAGATTTCTGCAAATTTTCCAGTCTCTGTCAGGATTTTACCTCTTAAGGAACTGCTGTAGAAAATTAATTTAGGTACTGACAAAACCACGAAATACATGATCTTGGAATGATATGGTGAATAATAAGTAAACCAAGCACAAATAATAACAAAGAACAAGAAAGTAAATCAAACTCACAAGACACGTAAAATTTATATTGGTTCAACAATATGTACAATGTGTATATATTGTCTACGTCCACTTTGAGCAGCACCAGTTCCAATCCACTATGAATGAATCAATTACAAATGTAGAACGTCTTTGTGGAATCCTAACAAACCCTTGGTTACACCGTAGCAATTACCTAAGACGATCACTTTGTCTCTGCTCCTCAGTAATTGCACTCACCACAAAAACCCTAAATTTTCTCTCTAAAGCTAACACAAGAAATCTCTCACCGATCTCTCTCTACATTCATAATGATCTCTACATGGTCTGGTATCTATTTATATAGGTTACAAACTTGACCACCAAGAATCCCTAGCTAATATTAGGAAACACCTTCTATATATTAGACAAGACATAAAATAGAAAATATTCCTTTAGATATCCACTTAGAACTAAAAAAACTAAACTCTTTCTAAAATAAGTCTTCAATATATACTATTTTCGTACACCCTCGTGTGAAACCATATATCTTTGACTGCACCATCTTTTAATCTAGAATCCATACCTTTGACTTCACCATCTTTTCAATTAGAAACCATATCTTACGATTCAGATTTACAAAAACAAATACTAACACGTATATGCAGGTACAAATCTAGTATTTCTTAAATCAAGTTTGATTGTTTGAAGTATTTTCCAACAGTTTGGAATGGCCAGTCTGTTAACAGCTAAGTAAAAAGTTAGAAAGTCTTCAAATATCGTTGTCTTCTAGTTTAAAATGTGGGTATAGAATGTCAAATTTGAATAGTATCGTTGTCTCTCGTTGGTCAAACATGGAATAATAGCTACTGTATGATTATGCATACGAAGCCAAGAAATCTAGTTTTGATTCTTTTAGACTTCCTCTTTCTTTAGGAAGAGTTGATATTTGACTATTCTAGGTTTAGTTATGTAACCCCACTTGCTGTTTTGTCAAGTTGAATTTATTATTTGTGGCATGGTCAAGGAGAGTTAAAGGGTTCCGACATTATCAGCCTAATTTCAAACATGAAATTCATATTATTCAAAGTTAAGTAATTTCCACCTTCGAAGTAAGAAGATAACATGATTCACACAGCTTGCATGAATTGACATGGGGAATTTGTTTTCTCAGTTTATAACACATTGTAGTTCCTTATCTTGGTTTGAAACCATTGGATAGTTAAAATTATGGAGCAAAACTCGATTAGAACTTGATGTTTCAACTTATAATCAATGTCTTTCTTCAAATTTGGTAAGCGCGCATAAGTCCAATAATCATTTGGACAATAAGAAGTGTCGATTCTTTGTACCCCACCAATATTATGGTTTCCACATGGCCTGTGTCTTCACGACTTCATCTTTACGATGAGGTGATTATTTAGAAGCCTGATATAGGGGCTCCAACATCAATAGAGGGGCTCCAATAATAAGACGAAATAGGGACACTATGAAATAAAACTCAAAAACTCCTTATCCATAATTCTTATCAAATACCCAAACTATCCCTGATTATTAATCTTAATTACATTAATTAGTTAAGATAAGATTAAGCTAATCATGATTAATTAAACATAATCTATTTCTTAATCAATTTTTTTGGATCAATTTTTTTTTTTAATTTGTGTTTGGTGGAAAGAAAAACTTGACGAAATTTAAGAAAATTTTATGTTTTTTTTTTTTAAACCCTAGATTTTGATTCAATAAACCATAGTAGCATTTAGATACCTCTAGATTAAACTCTTGATCTTTTTATGGCACAAATTAGATGAAATCACGATTTGAAAGTTTGATTTTTTGTGATTCAGAGAAAGTTACGGTTGGGTTTCATGTCGGACCCAACCGTAACACCAAGAACACCGAAGAACACCATATTTTCCCAAAATTACGGTTGGGTTTTCAACAAAACCCAACCGTAACTCAAAGAACAATGATGAACACCATATTTTTCCCAAGTTACGGTTGGGTTTTAAACTAGACCCAACCGTAAGTTGAAGAAAAATAATGAACCCAATTTTTCCCCTAGTTACGGTTGGGTTTTCAACCAGACCCAACCGTAAGTTGAAGAAAATGATGAACAACATTTTTCCCATAGTTACGGTTGGGTTTTAAAGGAAAAACCAACCGTAACTTATCCTTAGGAGAATTGATTTTTTTGGTTAATTTTGAGTTTTAAAAATCAAAATTTTGAAATAATTCAATCATTTTTTCTAGATTGAAGGTAAATTGGGTGTTTGAAACAAAGAAAAAACGAAAAAAATACAAATTAGATAATCTAAATTTGTGTTATCCAGTAGAATTTACGGTTGGGTTTTGGCTTATAACCCAACCGTAACATAATCTGATAATTTTTGTTCTAATTTCAACACAGAGTTACGGTTGGGTTTTGCCTTAAAACCCAACCGTAGCTAGTAGAATTTACGGTTGGGTTTTGGCTTATAACCCAACCGTAACAATTCTGATAATTTATGTTCCAATTACAACACATAATTACGGTTGGGTTTTGCCTTAAAACCCAACCGTATCCAGTACAATTTACGGTTGGGTTGGGCTTATAACCCAACCGTAAAAGATTCTGGAAATTTTTGTTTGAATTTCAAAACATAGTTACGGTTGGGTTTTGCCTTAAAACCCTACCGTAGACAATTTGTGGTGTTTGTACAAAATGTATTACGGTTGGGTTTAGTAATAGGACCCAACCGTAAATGGTCCTGTTAACTGTTTTTTGATTTTCAATATACTCCAATTTGGGTTTAAAACCAAACTTTGTAACTTATTCCTTCTATTGTAATAGATTTAAAGTAGTACATTAAAGGAAATAAACGAATGGAAACGAAATACAATAGAACATTGGATGATTACACTTAAGCACTTAAAGATAATTGCGAAAATCAAACACCCGACTTGTTTCCATAATACGATAGCAATCTGTATGCTTGAACTCCTCCCCATATTTGATTCTATATTGCTCCATAGCCAACACATGCTGAAAAAAAACAAATCAATTATAAGTTTGAATTTTAGAAATCTCTTTTTAATTAACGATTTATTAATCGACAAACTTACTCTTTCCACACCGTTCTCGTAGGCATTTGCTTCGAATCTAGCTTGCATTTCCAGTTTTAAGTTGTTCATGCATCGATACAACGTCTCAAACCTTCTCTTGATGGCTCTCCACGTAACCCAAGGGTTTACATTCCCATGTAATGCCGCAAACATTCGAAATACACGATTCCACCATTCATCGGTATCTTGACCCTCATGCCAATTTTGTTGTGAAACAACGTTGTTATTGTTGTTATAGAAGGCTCTATCATAAGCATGCTCTACCATCGTATGCCATGCTCGAACAATTGCAACATCTTCATCATTCGTGTATGTATTTACCATTTTTAGTGGTTGAAAGGGTATGGTGAGAATAATGAGAAAGTGTGGAATTATAATGAGAATGAAAGGGATAGAGAATAATGAGAAAGTGACAAGTAAAGGTTTCCTTTTATAGGGAAAAAGTCACCAACGGGTAGATTTTTGAAAAAAAAAACCCGTTGGAGTTGTCTATTTTGAGAGGACGTAAATTCAGACATTTTGAGATTGCCGTAGAATTTACGGTTGGGTTTTGAGGTGAAACCCATCCGTAATTTAGTTGTGGTGTTTCTACAATTTATTTACGGTTGGGTTTAGTAATCGAACCCAACCGTAAAATGATATTTTGAGTGAAATGTAGTTACGGTTTGGTTGAGTAACCGAACCCAACCGTAACTTCTAGCGTTAGTTTTAGTGTATATTTTACGATATTGTTACGGTTAGCTTTTTCCTTGAGACCCAACCGTAAGAAAGTTTGGTGTTTGTTCAATTTTTGTTACGGTTGGGTTTAGTAATCGAACCCAACCGTAAATATGAATTTTTTTAGTATGGATTCTAGTTACGGTTGGGTTGAGTCATGGAAGCCAACCGTAAGAGAAGTTTTTAAGACAAAATTAGTTATGCTTGGGTTTAGTTCATTTTCTTATCAAATACCATAGTTGTTAAAAACCTTATTTTTAACATTAAAGGAAGAACTAAAGGAAACGAAATACAGTAGATCATTAGATGATTAAACTTAAACACTTAAACACTTAATCATAACGGCGAAACTCAAGATATAAACTTTGTTCCAAGATACGATAGCAATCTGTATGCTTGAACTCCTTCCCATATTTGATTTTATACTGCGCCCTAGCCATGACATGCTGAAAAAAATAAATCAATTATAAGTTTCATTATTTTAAAAAAAATTGGGAAGAAAGAACGATTTATTAATTGACACACTTACTCTTTCCACATTGGTTTCGTGGGGAAATGCTTCAACTCTCATTTTCATTTCCAGTTTTAGGTTTTCCATTTCTTCACACAACGCCTGAAAGCGTCCCTTGATGTTACTGATCGTCCTCCGATATCTATTCCCGTGTAATACCACAAACATTTCAAACACACCCTCCCACCAAGAATCGTCCTCCTGACAGTCCATCCAATTTTCATCTATATCAACGTTTCTATTGTTGTTATAGAAGGCTCTCTCGTAAGCGTGGTCTATTATCGTAACCCACCCTCGAACAATTGCAACATCTTCATCATTCGTGTACCGAACCATTTTAAATGGTTGAAAGGGTATGGCGAGAATGAGTTGGAAAGTCTAGAATTATAATGAGAATGAAAGGGATAGAGAATAATGAGAATTATAAAAGGAAATGTTTCCTTTTATAGGGAAAAAATTCCCAACGGCTAGATTTTGAAAAAAAATAACCGTTGGAATTGTAATTTTTTTGTGACTATTGAGTGATAATTTATAGTTGGGTTTTGCATTAAAACCCAACCGTAATATCCTAGTGATTTTTGTGCAAATTATATTACGGTTGGGTTTTGGCTTAGAACCCAACCGTAATTTTTAGTGTTAGTTTAAGTGCGATCATCATTTACGGTTGGGTTATGTAATGTAACCTAACCGTAACAAATATGTTATTTTATTGCAAATTATATTACGGTTGGGTTTAATTATGTTACCCAACCGTAAAAGCAACCTTTTAATTGGAAATTTATTTACGGTTGGGTTGTTTCTTGAAACCCAACCGTAAATGATCATCTTCGTTTCATATATTCTTCATTTTTTATGGTTAAATCAATCTTGTATTTGTTTTGTGTTGGTGGGAAAAGTGGAAGAGAGATAAGAGAGTTTTAACCCAAAATTTTGAAAACACCAAAATGAGTGATTCTAGTGGCAAATTTGCGGAGGGTGAATCCTTGTATGATTGCCAAACTAAATTCTACATACCCATTGAGGGAGACCCAACTATGTATGATTATTTGGATGGTAGAGAGGTTTTAAGTGTAAGTTGTGATGGTGAAACTAAAGCAAATGGAGATATTAGTCGTCAAAGTGAAGATACAACTGCTGAGAATAGTCAGGTATGATTCTAACTTAAACTCTTTTTCATTTTTTGCAGATATTTAAGGAACTGAAGTGCATAAATTTTTTTTTTTTTTGTTATAACAGTATAGTTACGGTTGGTTTTTCTCAAGAAACCCAACCGTAAGTATCCATTTGTGTTTCTGAAAAGTACAGTTTTACAGTTTTTCGGTTGGGTGTTTACCACAAACCCAACCGTAACTTATTACGTGCATGGGTATTTACTGCACTTGTTACGGTTGGGTTTTGGCTGCAAACCCAACCGTAACATTGGGTATGATGATATTACGGTTGGGTATTACGATATTACGGTTGGGTATGACGCTATTACGGTTGGGTCCGATGCTTATAACCCAACCGTAAACTTATTGGTTTTAGTGTTTTTTATGACGCTTGGCCTTGATCTTTTTTGTTCAGGTTACGGTTGTACCTCAACCAATGTATGATCAGCCTCCTCCAAATGATATTGAAACTATAGATATCACTATTTGAACGACCTGGTAGGTTATAGATAAGTTGTTAATCCCTATCGACAATTGTCATAATGCCATTTTTTTTCACCTAACTTTATGTTTTTGGACCATGTAGACATGGGATAAAAAAGAAGATGCAAAGAAGTGGGCTACAGAACATGGGAAACTCATCATGTGTGTGATTGTTTGTAACAACCAACAAAAACACAACCGCTTTCAAATGGTTTGTGAGTGTAGTGGACAATACACAAGACATGCAAAGAAGGGTACTGAGTATGTACCAAAGACGAAGATCAAACGAAAAACTTACACTAAGAAGACGGGATGTCCTTTCAAACTTCAATTTCATAAGAACAACGAGAATAAGTGGTTCTTGTCTACAGTTGTATGCGGTCGTCACAACCACCTACCACCAGAGACTTTGTTAACGCATCCTTCTATGGCCCGGCTTACCAAGGAAGAAAAGCTCATCGTAAACGATATGACGGATAAGCGTTTGAAACCCAGTGATATACTCG
Source organism: Papaver californicum (assembly GCA_023531435.1). Lineage (NCBI taxonomy): Eukaryota > Viridiplantae > Streptophyta > Magnoliopsida > Ranunculales > Papaveraceae > Papaver > Papaver californicum. Next base: position 1,166,223 of record JAJJMC010010614.1, read on the forward strand.
GGCACTTGAAGAAAATAAACTCAAATAATGTGTCTACGTTGGAGACAATCTACAACGCCAAAGCCAAGTTGAAGCGTGAGAAATGGGAAGAAAGGGACCCGATCCAACAACTTTTGTACTTGGGGGAGACAAAAAAACTACACCATGTTTCACGAAGAAGATGAAAATAAAGAAATTAAGCATATTATATTGGCTCATCCCGAGTTTATAAAGTTAGCACGGTGCTCCCATCAAGTGCTTATGATGGATTGCACGTATAAAACTAACAAGTATGAGCTCCCGGTATTGAATGTTGTAGGGCAAACTTCTACCAAGTCCCCGTTTAGTGTTGCCTTTTGCTTCTTGAGAAACGAGCTCCAAGATAGCTATGTGTGGGCATTGGAACAAATTAAATTATTCTACGTTGAAGGTTATACCCCTAAGGTAATTATCACCGACAAAGAACAAGGCTTGATGAATGCCATTGCAAGGGTATTCCCAGATGCTCATCATCTTCTTTGCACGTTCCACTTGTGGAATAATATTCAAACCAAGTGCAAAACGATTATTCGGCCAACAAAGAGAAGCGAGATGGAGAGAATTAATAAATTGCCGGTATCAGAACAAGAAGCGGCCAAAGAAAAATTCAAGGAGGATGACAAGTTGGCGGAACTAAAATGGGCTAGTTTCCAAACTGAATGGGATGCTTTGACATGGTCTATCACCAAGGAAGACTATGAAGAAAATGTTCGTATGTTATGCTTGCATTGGAGTAATTATCCAAAAGTTGTGAACTATTTGATGGACAATTGGTTGAATCCCCACAAAGAGAAGTTTGTAGCGGCGTTCACAAACCAATATAGGCACTTCGACAACCAAGCTACAAGTACCGTGGAGTCATCTCACAACAGAATGAAGAAGAAGCTTCATAATTGTGATGGTGGGTTTGTTACGGTCTTCGAAGCGATGCACGATTATTTTGTCCGTGACCTTGGCAGAGTTAAGGAATCTTTTGAAAAAAGCCTTTCTAGAAAACACGTCAGCTATAAAGGCGAACCATTGCTCCAAAGTATTTTTTATAAGGTGTCGCATTGTGCTATTGAGAAGATAATGTACGAAATAAAGCACTATAGATTGGCCAACTTACACGGAGAAGAAGAGTGTGTTTGTCCTAACATGTCAAGTTTGGGACTTCCCTGCCGGCATATGATGCCCAAGTACGAAGAAGACGGTGTGATCCCAATTCAAGATATTGATCCGTTTTGGCAACAATTGTCTTTCGATGAACCCATCGTCGAGCAAGATTTTGGTGCATCGTTTGCCGACACCCACGTTGGAAAGGCTATAGCCAAGAAATACGATACATTAAATAAGGCGCAAAGGCAAATTTGGTTGACAAACTTGAGTTACTTCGTGTTTCCGCACACAAGGTACTCTGTCAAGGAACCAATTAGAGGGAAGAGAAAAGGTAGGCCTTCTACCAAAGAATCGAGGACCGTGGGATGGAAAAAAGCTAGGGAATTGCATGAAGAATCAAAGAAAAGAAACCCTTGTGCATTTGAGCATTTGCAAAATGAATATGAAGCAGAGGATGAGAAGGAGGACGATGCTCAACGAAAAATAAGTCGAACGGAACAAGGGGGACCAAGTGTAGTAGATATTAAAGGAAAAGGTCCCGCGGTTCCCACTCAAGATAGTTCAACAATTGAACTTGGTGCCAAGGGAAAAGTTCCTCCACACCCACACTCAATAAGAGTAAGTATGAAGGAATTAGCAAGAAGAAAAAAAAGAGTTAGTATGAAAGAATTAGCAAGAAGAAAAGAAAAACTTAAAAGCAATACATTAGTGGTTGAAGAGTCATATACGATCCGGATTGCAAGAGGATTGATGCAATTTCCATCTAACTATTCAAGAAATGAGAATGGCAAAATCGTCCGAACCGAGCAAATTATTTATGAAAATTATATGTCATCGTTCCCAGCTTTTTTTCGTCCATACATAAAGGCCACCGACGATGTTGCCGGTGATGGTAATTGTGGATACCATGTATTCATCGAACAAGTTGGACCATTTAGCGGAGCAGCAGGGTTGGGTATGGACGAAGTAACTTTTGTAAGGCATAAGTCAGCGGTTGAACTACGCTCTTACCCGGATATATACAAGCCAATGATGTGTGCATATAGAGATGAAGAGTCGTTGTTAAACGAGGAGTTCATTGCTCTCGAAAGGCGTTTAATAGGCAATAAGAATTGCACTAGTGAGTATTGGATGAGCATGCCAATATGTGGCCAAATCCTTGCCAACGCTTTTAATTGCGTCATCCATTATATCTCAAATGGATATTGTTTAACATTTGCACCAACAAGACAACATTTGTCGAACAATTGGCAAATAGAAGATGTGTGATTGGGCTGGTGCAGAACTGCCATTTTGTTGGTCTAAAGTTGAAAGAAGGAAGTCCATTACCCCCTTTACAGGATGGGTACGATGGTGATATCGCCAAGTCTTGGTGTCACAGATTCAAGCACAATTTCGAACTCTGGAAGGCATTAAAACCCTCACCGACATTTCAATTCATATCATTTGTTTCTGAGTTGGAGTCAGAATGTTAATATGTATGTTGGAGGAATCATAATATGAATATAGTTTTTTGGAATATAAAAATTTGAACTAGCATATGTGTTACTACAAAATGTTTCCAGGTTTACGGTTGGGTTTTTAGTAAAAACCCAACCGTAAACTAGTCACTGAACAATTATAATAATATTACGGTTGGGTTTTGAGTGAAAACCCAACCGTAAACCCTCCAGTTTAAATTCACTCAGGTTTACGGTTGGGTTTGTACTCAAAACCCAACCGTAAACCTGTCACTTTTACGGTTAGTTTGTGAGTACAAACCCAACTGTAAACCTGGATGAATTTAAACTGGAAGGTTTACGGTTGGGTTTGCACTCAAAACCCAACCGTAATATTATTATAATTAACCTTTTTTTGGAATTTCAATTCACTCAAAACTGGGTTCAAAACACAAAATTTATGTAAACATCAAATTTTTGACCACATTACAACCCATGAAATCATTAAAGTAACCTGGGATACAATTGAAATTAACACTAAAAAACCCAAATGGCATTACAAAAGAACTAATAAATAGGTTTGCGAGTGAGCAAAAAGTCTTTTAGGATGTGATAATGAGGTAGGTATAAAAAGGGCCATATTTTCCATCTCCTCCATTCCTCAAGAGATCTCTGTAACACCTCATCATCGGTTTCACCCCTAAGTCGTAGTTGACCAATAATACGAACTAATGCCATAAATTCTTCTACGTATCGCTGTATAGTGTTATATCGACAAATCAACTTGACGTGATCACGGTTATAAGGGTTGCCGGTTTCAGAACAAAAGTTTTCATGGATTGTTTGCCAATAACTCGGACTCGTTATACCACTTTGCCTTCTTTCTTCTCCTCTTTTTGGAAAACATAATACATAGTTGCGGCAAATACATAAATCTTCTTCCAAAGAAAAATCTGGATTTTTAATGCCAGGTTGACCCATGTTCCACTATGTTGGAGATGATTGTTGTAACATAAAGGTTTATTTTTTGAAAAAAATGGATGGAAAGGATATGTACTCAACTATTCCACTTATAAACCAGAAGTATAACGGTTATATTTTGAAAAATGGGTCGTACAAGGTTTGAACGGCTCTATTTGAAAACCCAAAAAAAATATAATTCAAAAACGACCCAAAACTTTCCACAAATAGAATTTACGGTTGGGGTTTGAAAATAACCCAACCGTAATATCATAGGGGAATTATGTTTTAAGGTCATAAACCTTACGGTTGGGTTTTCAGCCGAAACCCAACCGTAATTGATGTTTTTACCTTTGAGTTTTAAGGTCAAATTTGGGTTTCAAAATCAAAAATTTGAACTTATTCAATCATTTTAACTATATTGAAGGTAAATTGGGTCATTCAAACAAAGAAAAAACGAAAAACAAACAAATTAGAGAATCAAAATTAAAGTTATCCAGTAGAATTTACGGTTGGGTTCTGGCTGAAAACCCAACCGTAATATCCTAGGGAATTTATGTGTTGAGGCCATAAATTACGGTTGGGTTTTCAGCCGAAACCCAACCGTAACTGATATTTTTACCTTTGAGTTTTAAGGTCAAATTTGGGTTTCAAAATCATAA
>JAJJMC010010614.1:1170409-1201454 GCA_023531435.1 Papaver californicum
AACAAAGAAAAAACGAAAAACAAACAAATTAGAGAATCAAAATTAAAGTTATCCAGTAGAATTTACGGTTGGGTTATTGCTGAAAACCCAACCGTAATATCCTAGGGAATTTATGTGTTGAGGTCATAAATGTTACGGTTGGGTTTTCAGCCAAAACCCAACCGTAACAATATTCTTTCATATATACGGTTGGGTTTTCATCAAAAACCCAACCGTAAAACTGTAGTATAAAAATGTGACAGTTTTACGGTTGGGTTTTGGCTAGAGACCCAACCGTAAACCTGTCTTATTTTTCATTTTGCCAGTTTTACGGTTGGGTGTATTTCTGATACCCAACCGTAATAATAATGTGACTTGGTATTTTTACCGGAAAAATATAAGTTTTTTGGTTTCCAACTTCAAATAACTGGTAACTAAATTTTGGCGACTGATTTTTCATTTCACGTACAAGTTAAATTCAAATTTCAAATCTAACTTCACAACGAATTCACACATACGTTAAACTTTGTTGTCCATTGAGATAGAGTTAGGGAGAAGGAGGAGGGGTAGGTCGATGACTTTGACGAGCTCTTTTTTTGCTCCTAACATTACGATGAGCAGCACCGCCACGAGTACGAGCTCCAACACGACCGCCTCGAGTGCGAGCACCACGTTGAGCATCCCCGGCTTCATCATGTGTCTCTTCATCCGATGCTTGGGGCTCTCTCCTAGTAGTACTCGCATATGTAGTCGCGCCTCTTGTACTGGGTGTACTCCTCTTTAAAGTCCGCTGCACATCCTCAACTTCATGATGAACCTCCCTAATCAAAGCTTTGAGTTGGTCACGCGTCCTCACATCAATTGTGCTTAGGCATGGATTAATAGAGTCCGCCAATGCAATGGCTTTCTTTTTCTATTCACATATGGAAATAAAAGTAGGATCAGTGTTTAATAATAAATCTTAAAAACATTAATAACAAAAATAATGTACGTACCAAATTGAAATATGCCTTCTTCCAGAAACCATCTCCTGTGTTGATTGCCAGAGTCTCCGGATCATTGTTGATGATAGTTGGATGACCAAAATGGCGATACCAATCCAAGTAATCTCCTGCAGCCTCTTTTGTGCCCGGAGAGGGAGTTAACTCATTCCTTTGGACTTGGTATTTCGGATCATTGCGGTTATTCCAAACCGCGACTGAAGGCGTTGGCTCATAGTTTAACACGATGTTTGGCCCTTCGATCATCGACCCATTCACACACAATTTAAACATTTCCAGTGTAACCGTTGTTTGGACGTATCCATATTGGCGGAGAGTTCGCCGGGGGTTGGACATCACGTACCCAAACGGATGGTACAAAGGGCCGTTGTAGCCTGCCACGTCCGACAATCGTCGTAAATCTTCAACATGTCCATCACCTATGCTTATGTTCACATAAGGATCGAAAATAACATCTTCGACCGAGAAAGCATCAATTTCTTTTCTCATCTTTGTTATGAGCACTTCTTTATATTTTGCCTGCATCCCGGTGAAGACAAATTTCTTTCCCGTTGGTCCAGTGACATCAATGCTCGTTTGAGGAGCAAGTCTAGGAAAGTGATCGTATACCCATGCCTATAAAGATAATAAATATTAAATAAGAAAATGAGAAAATAATAAATTAAAGTTAAACATTGAAATTCAAACAATAAATTACCTGAAGCAGACCGGTATTACCGGCAATCTCAGTTCCCCTAACCCTCGAAGCTTTTCGAAGGTTAGCAAGTAGGTAGGCCAGGGTGGCAGTTCCCCACGAGTACTGATGGGTCATCCCGAGATCACCCTGGAACCATTGTAGATACTGGACGTTGACCCTGTTTCCCGAGTTGTCACCAAAGAAGATGGTCCCGAGCATATATAGCAGATAAGCTCTAGCTGTTCGAATGGCTCTGGTGTCATCTATGATGACCCCATATGTTTCCAACTTTGCAGTACCTCCAAACTTCTCCCTTAGTGACCACAACAATATTTTCTTGCTCATAGCTTGACCTTTCTTTGTTGGCATCCCCAATTTACCCATACTGACCAATTGAAATTCAGTTTCAGCTTCGTTCTTCTCCCATCCAAGTGTATCTTTCACAAGTGCATAAATATCACTCCAGGACATGTTGTTGTCAAAACCCTCAAACACAGATTTACCTTCCACCTCCATCCCTAGAATTGAGTGGACATCATCCGGCGTCATAGTCATTTCGCCGAATGGGAGATGAAACGTATCGGTCTCAGGCCAATAACGTTCCCTGAAGGCTGCGCAGACGACGCTGTCATACTCCCACATTGAATTTGTAATTCCGGGAGCTAACCCGGTACCATTTACAAGAATTTGTACAGCCGTACATTCTTCAGTTAAGGGCCAATGTTGTGCCCTTTGACGAACCAATTTCTTGATCGCCTGTGTATGATCCTACAAAGAATAAAAACAAATTTGTTTTACTTACAAAAGTTAACAAACCAAAATTTAACAGAATAAGAGAAGTGATTAGAATAATACCTAAGTCGCTGCAACTTTGGCAGCCCATGAATGGGGATAACCAAATAATATTGCTGATTTGTCTGGGGCCTCACCCCATAGTCCTCCATTCCTCCTCTTAGGCCACAGTTGAGGTTCGGCCTTTTCTTTGGGAATTTCTTTGGCAACCACCCTTTTCTTTGCCTTTTCTTTTCTAATTTCTTTACCTTTGCCTTGAGGGACATGTTGTTCTCTGTCCCCCTCTTCTTCTTCTACTTGTTGCTCTTGTGGTGGTTCTCTAATCACAAGAGAACCTCTGGGTGTTGGTAGATCACCCAAGCCTTGGAACACATTATATTCCTCTTCTGCAATTTGAGGATCACTACCAGCACCTACCTCAAAAGAGGGATTATGGGTCTTGCTCACGCCTCTCTTCTCAACCCCTAAATGCTTTTCGTGGCGAGGGGTTGGAGTGTGAGAAATAGGTGTTAAATTATTACCCCTTTTATTCTTCCTACAACACACAACCAATACAAGTTAGATAATTTCCAAGCAATTCAACTTCAAGTAAAAAAAAATTGACTACACAGGAAAATTTACGGTTGGGTTTTTGAGAATAACCCAACCGTAAATGTTCTTCCATATGTTACGGTTAGGTTTTAACAAAAACCCAACCGTAATACAAAAACATAAATTTTAATGTGCGCAAATATTACGGTTGGTTTATTCTCAAAACCCAACCGTAAACTATAAAAAAAAAATTGTCCATATGTTACGGTTAGGTTTTAAGAAAAACCCAACCGTAATACTCTAACAAATATTTTATGCAAGCTAGAAAAACCCAACCGTAGAATGGTTTTCAAAAAATGGCGCAAATTACTTACGGTTGGGTTATCTATTGAAACCCAACCGTAAAATCCTAAACTATTCATCTTCCTCCTTTTCATTTACGGTTGGGTTTTGAAAATAACCCAACCGTAATACTCAAGAACATGAAATATTACGGTTGGGTTTTGACACGGACCCAACCGTAATATTGAATGTGTCCATCATTTTTTCCTTAAAAACATGATCAAAAATGCGAATAAATCAATTACAAGTTCTAAGAATACATGGGTTTTATACAATACCTTAGATACACCATTGTTGGATTTTTCTCTGCTTGATTTTACGAACGGTTATCGATTTCTTGTTGAATCTCTTGATTAGGTTGAAAGGAGAAGGGTTCATTGCCATCACTACTACCTTGAATGCTTTTATTATGGTTCTTCATCTCGAATTGTTTTGTTGATTTTAATCGACGATGAATTTTACGAATCGGCGATGAATTTAGATGGGTTACGGTTGGCTTTTTTTTTGGTTTGGTTTTTGAAAGTTATGAAAAATGTTAAGAATGTTTATGTTTAAATAGGTATAAGGGTAAAATAGACATTCCAACCGTAAATATTTTTGTAAATTTTTTTTTGGAATTTCAATTCACTCTAAATTGGGTTTAGAACACAAAATTTATCCCAGATTCACCAATGTTCCACTATGTTAGAATACTAGTTTTGTTGGACATGATTGTCATATTGGCGAGTTTTTCATATTGCAGTAATAACTTGCTTTTTACTTTGCTTGGTTTCCAACATCAAATATTTGTAAACAAAACATGATCTTGACAAATTTAAATAGAAAATCTTTTTCATACATTCACATTAAAGTTGGAATTCCCCACAAAAGAAAATAAATCTTAGTTTGACGCAACTGTTATAATAAACATAGAGTTATTGCAGGTTCTTCAGTTCTTCGTCACTGGTGGTTCAACTTCATCATTCTCCAAATCAATAATAATAGGTGGTTCAACTTCATCATTCTCCAAATCAATAATAATAGGTGGCTGAACTAACTTTGGCACCAAATCAATTACCCTTGGTGGATCAACAACTCCACCAGCTTTAGGTTGAATCCTGACGAGTCGACTCAAACCATGAGGATGTCCTCGCACTCTGACACTTTGATACTGATCATCAAAAGATGGATTATGTGTTTTACCCCTCTTATTCTTCCTACAACACACAACCAATACAAGTTAGATAATTTCCAAGCAAATCAACTTCAACAAAATAAATATTCACTACACAGGAAGATTTACGGTTGGGTTTTTCTCAAAACCTAACCGTAACTTTTATCCCATATTTTACGGTTAGGTTTTGACACAAACCCAACCGTAACACACATGTAGCTGATTTTCACATCATTTTTACGGTTGGGTTTTGCTTAAAACCCAACCGTAATACAGAAACAATAAATTTAATGTGCTGATATGTTACGGTTGGGTTATTGAGAATAACCCAACCGTAACATATCAGTACAAAATGTAGTCCATATGTTACGGTTAGGTTTTAAGAAAAAACCCAACCGTAATACTCTAACACATTTTTATGAACGCTAGTGTTACGGTTGGGATTTTCTCAAAACCCAACCGTAGAATGTTTTTTAAAAAAGGGCGCAATATATTAGTTACGGTTGGGTTATCTATTGAAACCCAACCGTAACATCCTGAACTATTCATCTTCTTCCCTTGGATTTACGGTTGGGTATTGAAAATAACCCAACCGTAATACTCAAGAACACGAAATGTTACGGTTGGGTTTTGACACGGACCTAACCGTAATATCAACTGTGTCCAACATTTTTCTCCCAAAAACATGATCAAACATGCAAATAAATCAATTACAAGTTCTAAGAATAACATGGGTTTTGTTCAATACCTTAGATACACCATTGTTGGATTTTTCTGTGCTTGATTTTGCTTTTCACTATCGATTTCTTGTTGAATCTCTTGATTAGGTTGAAAGGAAAAGTGTTCATTGCCATCACTACTACCTTGAATGCCTTTAGTATGCTTTTTCATCTAGAATTGTTGTGTTGATTTTAATCGACGATGAATTTGCGAATCGGCGATGAATTGTGATGGATTACGGTTGGGTTTTTCTTTAATTTAGTTTTAAAAAGTTTTGAAAAATTATGGGAGAAATTAAAAGAGTTTAGGTTTTAATTAGTATAAGGGTAAAATGGACATTTAACTTTACCCCCTAGGACATCCCTTATCGTAAAATTGGGTCACCTTGGCTCAACTAGGAGCCCCTCTATTGATATGGGAGCCCCTATATCATGCTTCATTGAAAATGATATCCCTCTTTATATATTAAACAAACTTCCCACTCCCCATAGCAGAATGAGCCCCTGTAAAATGTGGATTACCAAAGCACTGACCTTCCCAGTTTCCATAGGCATCCTCTGCCAACCCAACCTTAAACCTCGCAATCTCCCAAAACCCTACACCTTAAAACTCTATTGTAACTCTTCAGCGCCCAAAACAGAAACCCTAATCATGCCATTAGATGAAACAGATGTTGGCATCCATTGTTACATCTCTCAACTCCCTGGATTCCGTGGGGTCCTTAAACAAAAGTATGCAGATTTTATTGTTAATGAAGTTGATACTGATGGGAATGTTGTCCGCCTAATTTCCTTAGATGCTCCTTCAGAGGTAACCAAATGCAAACTAGGGTTTATTTAATATCTAATGGTCAAGTTTAGATTGATAATGTGATTTTGATTTCTTAGGTTGTTGAAGAAAAGAAGGAAAAAGAAGAAGAAAAGGAAACGGAAACGGAAACGGAAACAACGTATTCATCAGAAGTTGAATCATTTCGATTACTTGCTGGTGATACTGATGCTGATTTATTAAAAGATTTTATCGATAGAATAAGAACTTCGGGTGGGGCTAAAGATGAGATATCCCCGATTGTTCTTTCTCCTGATTATGATAAAATTCATAGAACGGCAAGTTTTAATTGATTTTTCCATTTTAAGCTAATTTATGGCGTTTGAAGTGTTGTTTGATTGTGTTTTTTTATTTTATTTTCAGGCAGTTCATAATTATTTCAAGACGAATTTGAAGTTTCTAGTTACGGATACAGTTGATGGACCTGACTCTGCGTCAAAATGTATTAGAGTGAGGCAACATTCAGGTGGAAGTGAGAATGGAAGGGGTTCTAGGAAAAGGAAAGAAAGAGGGGGTAAGCCTTTTGATAGTAGAGGTACTGATGATTGGCCGGAGACCTTGGGCAAGTTCCTGAGGTAAATGACACTGCTCTATTTTTTTTAATTTTGTATGATTGTCTTTCTGGTTCATCTGAAGCTTAACCAACACAAGGAAAATGTGAGATTTAAATGTTGTTATTTTTCTAAAGTATAGATGAGGTAATGATTAAGTAACTACTCTAAGGTAATATTACTAAGATTTGTGTCCTACTTTATTCCTTCTCTTGAAATATTCCTGTGCCTTGCTGCTTCAGGTTTAATCTTTTCAAGGAGAATAAGGACACACAAGAGACGTTAGGAGTGATAGGAAAGATGCTTGGCATACAGGTAACAATCTGTGTTTGTTTGTTTGTTTGTTTGTTGGTGGGGTTTGTTGAATATTAGATAGGCGAAAAACTTGCTTACAGTTGCCCCGCGCATTATTAGAGGATTTCTTGTTTCTCGTTTAAGCAATAGCCAAGGATGATATCAGTGGTCCTGTTTTGATATCCATGAGTATTTATATCCGTAAGACATGTCAAGGTAACTCTTTACTTAGATCAGTGACAGTAGTTGATTCATTTTCATTTCACTTTTTTTCCCGGCAGCAACGGGCATTTGGGTTTGCAGGTACAAAGGATAAGCGTGCTATAACAACTCAAAGGGTAAGATTTTTCTCCTCTCTGTGGTATATGCAAGCTCATATTTACAAGCTCTTGACCTGGTGTTTACATGCTGAGATAATCAAATCAGTTATATATCTTAATAAATGGTTTCTGATTGAAATATTGTTTTATTATGAACCGTTTATTTAAGAATAAGCAAGTCATTCTACAGTAATAGTTAAGCATGTGAGCCGCTTATTCCAACATGTTTATTCCAACAATTTACTATTAACAAGTCATTTTCCAACAATAAGCAAGTCATTTTTATTATGAACCGTTTTTATTCCAACATGTGAGTTGATTTTCCCTAAAATTATTTATATGGCATTGCTGACTATAATCATAGTTTTTTTTCCCCGTACAATAATGACATTATTTATGTTAAAAGTTAAGATGTAATCAATACCTTATCTGGACCTGGTTACTAAATATAACTCATCTGATTACTAAATATTTTGATTTTGACATTTTTTTTTAAATTGTGCTTGATTCTCATGTTACTGTTGGGTTTTAGTATGTATCATTTCTTGATTATTTTCATGACTTTTACATTTAAGGAAGTATTTCTGGCAATCTAGTTTTAATTTGCATAGGGTAATCTCTATCGATACAATTGTCAATGTGAACAGGTACCTCCTAATAGTTTAGGCTAGAGATACCTACTGAAACTAGATGCAACAACTACCTTGGTTGATGAAAAGATCAAAAGGGGGGAGAGTTTGGGACTAATTATCTCGCCGCGGAGGTTGAATCTAAGTTGTGGGTGGAGAAGATTTGGTTGGATCCCAAACTAATTTTGATTTTTCTGTTTTTTTAAGTAACAAAAGCGCCTGAGTTTATGGTGGTATCTAGGACACTTTTGTTCACCGAAAGATGCAAACATCTCCATCAAGTAGTTTGTGATGCTGAGCAAATCCTCTCCATCCACAACTTGATCCAACCATCTCGTCGAGATAATCAGTGCCAAAGTCTTCCCCTTTTCATCCAAGGTAATCGTTGAGTCCTGTTTCAGTAGATACTCCTTGCAAAAACTTTTGAGAAGACCTTGTTCTCATTGACAGTTGTATGAGAGAGATAGACCTATATTACTAAATACCGATTTGACAAATTTACTTTATGAACGTTAGACTCATGAAAATAGTCGAGAAATGATGTTTTCCAACAAGAATCCAGGGTTAACATGAGAACGAAGTATAGGTTTAACAAATTAAAATTAGTTCTGTAGAGTGTAGAGTATGCTAATATCAGATGTTATTAGGATTTGATACTGCTTTATGTTCAAATCCAGCTTTTGACCTGGTATCTTACTTGATGTTGTCCGATTTTACTAACCAAGGTCAACATATTTTAGTAGCAGTACTTAAATTTGTGTGTTATATAAGTACAGTGATAGTGAAAATGAGTTATCTGATCCCATCTTTTATTCGTGTATTATATTACTTACCAAACATCTTTTGTTTGTGTATTATATTAGTAATTTAATATACATCCATACTATAAAGAAATTATTAGCGGCTTGGGTGTGATGCATTAGTATTCAGATCCCATAAAGAAGATACTTGAATCAATATTGGTATGCCTAAGCAAATGAGTGGTCGTTCATCAGTTTTGCCTATCCTATAGTCTGTGGTTTTGGTAGATTATGTTGGAATTTCAGCTCCTTAATGATGCAGGAACATTTTAGGATTTCAATATTAGTTAGTTTTGTTTCTTAGTTTTCATTTATTAGCTCCTATAGAGGGCGTTTTGGTCAGTCTAGTTAGTTTTTACATTTCTTTCCTTGGGTTTCTTTCTAGTATAAATTGTTGCTATCTTCTTTCTTTAGAGGGCAGACTTTATTAATGTTTTAAGAAAATAATCGACAGATTATCAAAGAGTAATTTGGCTTTGTGTCCTAGACTCAATTTATCAATGTCTTGTTGATTTCTATTGTTCTATTCTTCTGTTTTCTGTTTGCGGGCAGTTTATGCCTGTGTGTTACTAGCCAGTCCACATCAATTGGTTCAGAGCCGAAAACTATCCTAGAAAGCTCCATTAATTGGCACTAGAAACAAAAACCCACAAGCCCTAGCTAGCTATAATGGCAGGAAGAGTTAGAAGTTGTGGTGGAAGAGGTACTCAAACTTATTAAGCAGAACTTGAAGAGATTAGAGTTATGGTTGACAACATGTTGCGATGGTTGGATACACTAGAGCAACGTAGACGCGTGGAAGCCCTTATGGAGAACCCGGAAGGCAACTGTGGACCTTTTGCATTATCTTGGAAGATAGTCAAGAGGATAGTGATCATGAACGCGACCCTTCGGATCTGCCAGAAGGAGATTCTGGAGATGATGCACATGAGGTGTTCCTGGAACTTTGTTTCGTGGACACGTTTATCATGAGGCAGCGTTATTCTCAGTCAAAGAGAATGACGAACATCAAGTCTTCGTGGATTGGAGTTCACCGCCAGTCTAAGATTCATATCCGGGTGAAGTAGTTTGGCGTAAGTCAGATTATATTGATCCTTCTATCGAGGAATACACAAATATTGTAAGTGTTCCACTAACTCTATGTCCAGATTATATTCATGTGAATCAAATCTTAGGCATAGAAGATGAGGTCTCTTTGAAAATAGATTGTTATAAGAAACGGTTCTATCGTACATAATTGTGTGCGGAAAATTACATAAATAAAATCGGAGGACGGATTTTCTCTAAAGCTGGGAAGAAAACGATGGAGGAATATTTATTGGAAACACTTGGAATTGAGTTAGAAAGAGACAGGGGATTTATTGTTCATCAAGGTTCAATTGTATGTGTCACTGTGAGTTTGGAACTTGAGCGAGACAACATATGGTGCCCAACTGTTATATAGTTTTGTCGAGGTTGATCGAAGCATTCGAAAGCAACCAGCCTTAAAGATTGCATCAGAGAACTGGAACCTTTGCCAGAAGCTAGTTGGCTCAATGGAGCTGAAGAGTTTTATAAGGAACTATGCAAAGACTACTCTATTAGGGATCACTTCTTAAAGTTTTCTAAGGGAACATTGTATCTTCCTCAAAAGCTAGTTGTACGGAGTCTTCTAGCATTCCTTAAGACACTGCTGATGGGAAAGTTTATTCAACCAGTAAGGCGTTTGGAAAGTACGATGCGCGAGCTCACTCGTTGGTGTTATGAATCTGAACTTGTATGTGCTATGTGGATTTTGAGTCAGAAGTGTAGCGCTAACTTTGCGACCGAAATAAGAGCTTTGGTGTCTAATGTAGACGAAAGAAGTGGGTTTTATGTGAACACTGGAATACTTGATGTAAGGCTGTTAAGGAAATGCGTACTTGATGAATATGCCAACACAATGAACATGGCAGCACGAGCACATCAAGGAATACTATCAACAGAAAGAGGGCAAAGAGTTCTGTTACATGTTAACTCTCATGAGGTGTCTTATTATATGGTGCACTCGAAGGGGGTTAGTATGCAACTAGTTGAGAAGTTTCTATTACCAATAAATAGAACATCAACTGCTGAAATAGTTTCTGATTCGTTTAACTCTTATGGTCTCGATAATGATGATGTTGCTTTACACCTAACTGTGTACCACATACAAATTGCTATTAAACAAAGTCAATCAAGTAGTGCAAAATATGGAGGAAGTGTTAGTGACCAGCAAAGATGTCAAGCTGGGTTGATTAATTGTTTTGATGCCACCGTTAGTAGGATTATTGGGAAGTACACAGAGGCAGCAAATACTAATGGATGGTATAAAGAGTTACAAGGAAAACCAAGTAGAAATTTGTTGCTTGCTTGTTGTGGTTTAGCGACTAGCTCGGACTAGAGATTAGTATATGACGAACATCAAGACAGGGTGACGTAATTACTGCTTGTTAATGACATAACTAAGTCTAGTTTCAAAAATAAAGGTTTGGGTTTTTTGTTTAATCGTGGGAAAGCCGCGGAGATATCATACTGTGCATTGAAAATGCCTTGTTTATTGCCTTTTAGGATCTCTAAGGCTATGGGCTTTGTGTTTGATCGTGGAAAAAGCTACTGTTTGTGAAAAGGAAGAGCTCGGCGTGGTCAGCGGTCTCCTACATACTTAGTTAAGAGCTTGCGAAGTCAGTTGGATGCTATACGTGGGTGCTGGAAGATGCGCCAAGATGAATTATTCTTGCAATGCGCATTAAATTTATGAAGACATTCTCGTCGAAGTCGAGTTTTCTTTCAACCTGGGGTGGTTGATGCAGGAGCATTTTAGGATTTCAATATTAGTTAGTTCTGTTTCTTAGTTTTATTTCTTAGCTCCTACAGAGGGCGTTTTGGTTAGTCTAGTAAGTTTAAACGTTTCTTTCCTAGTATAAATAGTTGATATCTCCTTTCTTTAGAGAGAATACTTCATTAATGTTTTAAGAAAATTATCGACAAGATTATCAAAGAATAATTTGGCTTTGTGTCCTAGACTCAATTTATCAACATCAAGTTTAGTTTTATTGTTCTATTGTTCTATTTTCTTTCTGGTAGTTTATGCTTGTGCGTTACTAGCCAGTCCACATCACTTAACGTTCATGCTTTAACACTAAACATCATATAAAGCTATCTTCGTGTTGAAATCATACTTGAACCTAGTATTAATATACTCTACAAACAACACCATACATAGCAAGAACACTACATATAGTACATACCCAAAACAGATTGAACAGTAAGGAATAGAACAAACACAACATTAAGTTACTAATAGCTTTTCATGACTTATCATCAACTTCTATTTCCTCATACCCTTAATGATGGATGAAACGTATTTTCCTTTATAAAAACATGAGGCTAGAAGTGAGTCCTAGTCATGCTTGCCATCATGAGTTGGACTTGGAGGACACCTCGTGGCTACGATGAACAACTCAAGGACATGTCATGCTAGCTTTAACCTTATCTAGCATTAGGCTTAAGTTAATTAGAACTTAAACAATACCATAATCTACCTTATAACTAAACAAAATTATCTTAAACTAACCAAGAATTAGCTTAAACTAATAGGGATTTGTTGCACAAACCACAGAAAGAATTATAGTCTTGAGAATTGCCTGTTATAGTATTTCCATTGGATTTAATTACCTCTGCTGTTTTAACGAATAATATTTGGTAATCAATCATTTGATTTACTTCTTATTCATCTTCAAGTGATCTGATTTCCATTGTCTATAAAACTAAAATGATCCCAACCATCCGATATTCACAGAACCAAAATGGTCTGATCTTGATCACTTAGATTATTCATCTTGATATTCAAATTTTTTTTTTTTTTTTTTTGCTTATGTAGGTAACTGTTTTCAAGCAGCCAGTAAAAAAAATGGCAGGCCTGAATGCTAGATTAATCGGTATCAAAATTGGAGACTTTTGGTAAGTTGAACTAATAAACTTTCATTTTTGCTTTTTATGTTCAGTTGTCTGTAACTGTAAATTATTATACAATGCCGAAGTGCTCTGATGTGAAAAATGCATAATTTTTCCAGCTATGTCAAGGAAGGACTTTCTCTTGGGCAGCTCCAAGGAAATCGATTTACGATTACTTTGAGGTATTGACTTCTCTCATCATGATTTAGCTTTTGATGTTTAATTGTACCTCCCACAACAGCTATTAAGTAATCCCTCTGTTTTAACATCCACCATGGTACACTAATGTATCTTCTCAGAGGAGTTACAGCAGATTCTGAGAATACTATAAAAGCCGCTGCAGATGCATTGGGAAGGAGTGGATTTATCAACTACTTCGGTTTGCAAGTATAATCCATAAACTATATTTTATTACATATACATGTAAAGGAATAGTATACTATTAGGGACATGAGTTTAGGATGAAATGGTTCACTTGTCTCTGATACACCGTACTGGGATCCCCATTCGCTATTATCAATATGGGGTGGTCATCCCAAAGATCTCTAGCACTAAAGGCAGTTTGATATATAACCCTGACTAGTGTATCTATTTGATGCTAGCCTCCTAGATTGAGTGTATCGCACTTGGGTCCCACTTTGTTCAGCCCAGTTAGAGGATCACCTTTTGGGTTTTCTGGAGTGTGTCGCACAAGATGTTCCTAGACCTCTTATGTTTTGTGAGATTGTGATAGCTCATATAGTGCTTTGTTGCTAAGGTTTTCGTTGATTTAACATTTGAATGTATTTCAGCGTTTTGGGAGTGGTTCGGTGCCTACTCACCTTGTTGGAGCAGCATTACTTCGAGGGGAGTGGAAAATTGCTGTTAGCATGATTCTTGATCCAAGAGAAGGGGATATCCTTTTACTGTCGTGTACTTCGGTGAAACAGTTGAACCTTTCGTTTTAACAGTAAAAAGAAACTTTATTATATCATTTGGGACCACAAAATTGTTGTCTTTGGCTACTTAACTCTGGAAAAACAGCGGGACATCGTCAAAGAGGCTCGTGAATATTACAAGGGAAGTGGTGATATTGAGGGGACCCTAAGGAAATTACCTCGTTATCTTGTTGCTGAAACAGCTATTGTAGGTTCCCTGCCATTAAACTGCTTCTTGTGTAATTTCGTATATCTGGACCTTTTCTGATAACTTCCGAAGCACCTATCTGTGTCATTTCCATGTATGCGCAGATTGCTTCATTGTGGGTTTAACATAATATCTGATTGTCTTTCTTCAACCAGCTCCAGTGCTTGAACAAATGCCCTGGGAACTACTTGCAGGCCCTGAAGGCGATACCGAGGACTCTGAGGATGATGTAAGTGACACTAGGGATCTTAGATTTATGAAAATGTGATATTAGATGGTCATCATATTTTAGTCCCAACTTCGTATTATGACATCTGTTCATTTCCCTTGAAAGATTCGCTATTCTTTATGAGCAGGTTGCTTCTATCTTCATTCAAGTTGGTGTTACTTTTTTTTTGCCTCATTTATAGACTCTTTTGTGTTTTTTTAGGTATGTGCACAGTTACCAAAGTTACTTATGGAACCATGCAGCTAGTATCAGAGTGCAAAAGCATGGTATGTGTTTGTAACTGTTCTTTCGATACCTTTAGGTACGCCATATGTAGGTAAATAAATGAGAAATGGGCCTCATTGCAAGAGATAATTAAGACTGGTGTGGAAGTTAGAGATGCATAAAGTCGTAAACTCAGTGCCACCTTCTATTAGCTTTTATAGGATAAATCTAGCGTAACAAGCACTCGATGTATGACTTAAGGAGACGAGTCGGGGAACCTCTAACTTGTCGTTTTATTTCATGATTTTCGAACTATATTGTAGTTTATTGATGAGTTTGATCCATTGCAGGGATTTCCCAAGTTATACTAGGAGATCTGGTACTCTGTAAAGAAGATTTTACTGAAAAAATGACTGAAGCCATTATCTCTGAATGCGAAGATGGTAATGCTATTGAGGCGGCGGATTCTGGCCATTTGGATGAGATCTCTGGAGCAGCAGTTCCTGAAGAAGTTGTCAGTTCCGTGAAGGTACAAAAGAGAATCTCTTCTGTAATTTGTGTTTCCACTAGAATTTATGGAGATAAATCTAGCCACCTTTTTCAGCAATGTGTACTAGTGTCAGTTCTCGCCTTATTGAAAAATCCTGTGTTTGATTCTCGTGTTTTCTCTGATCCTGCAGGTAATTAATTTGATGGAATTTAGCTGATGATGGTGAAGAAAAATTAAATAAAAACAGAGATGTGGTCTTCAATTATCATTCTGAAATAAAAACATCTTACTGTTATTAAGGTTAATAGTTCGAAGAAAAATTGTTGTTTGCCTACAGGTTGTTAATTCTGAGGATCTTCTCAAGGGAGAATATTCAATTGAGGATATCGTACTCCCTCTCCCTGGGTAAGGGTGGCCTAGCAAGATTTACTTTGTTAAATACCATTGAGTTATTGTGTTTTATAATTTTAATCTTCACTGTTATTTCTTCTATCTTTATATCTTTCTTCCAATGGCAGTTCCAGAGTCATCTATCCAATGAACGATGTTGCTGAAATTTATCATGATCTGGCAAAGAAGGTGCGCCTTTTCTACTTCTCCATTCTTATTATCTCTTTGATGTGGTTAAAAACTTCAATCATTTGTTCTTATGTATTCATTTGCTTGATAATCCCAGGACAATATCAACTTGACAGAATGTGTACATAGTTCCAAGTGAGTTATTAAAAGTGTAACTGTTTTTTTTCTTCACTATGCCACACATATCCTTGCTCTGATATTAATAATGCCTGTCTGTGTTTGACATTTAGGGAGTTTTCTATAACGAGTATGACAGGAGGCTATAGGCGGGTGTTTCAGAAACCAATTGATTTTGAATGGTACATCTTTTTTATTCTCCACATATCTCCTCTCGTAATTATATTTGCCTGTACCTCCATCTGGATTTTTGTCTACGTGTACATTCGACCTATTTATTTGTTTTCATTTGTATGGGCTGTAGGGAATTGCTGCGGTATACAGATGTTAATCTCCCACTTGCAGAGACAGATTTGGATGTAATTAAAAAATCAAGACAAGTAAACACAGGAGTAGAAGCCTTTACCAATGAAAGCAATTGCAAGAATCATGCTGAAAACATCACAACGCAATCAGAAGATTCCAAAACAGAGTATAACAATGATATAAAGGATGGGAGAGAAGAAGGATTACCTCGTATGGACTCTATTTCACAGATTTGTGATTCTCCTGCATCCCAAGTTGCTCTTAAGCTAGGTTTAACTCTTCCATCTTCTTGTTATGCCACGATGGCCATAAGGGAGCTGCTAAAAACATCAACCTCGGTATGTCCTCACAAGTTGGTGGTTTTGGGTTGATCTTTTATCTTATGCTGAAAAACTGAATTTTCATTGCAGGTGGCCTTCCATAAAACACTGAACCAATGAGGAAATTCTTATGTTATCTGGTTATGCCAATGGCTCGCTCGTATCTCAAATCCGGGATAGCTCCTATGCCTTCAAACTGAGAATTTGATGATACCTTGGGATGATAGTCAATCAGTGATTTTCTAGTGTAGAGACATGGGCTGTAAATGTACACATATTTTCTGTTTTTTGTGGTTCAAGTTTCATCTTCCTGACCTTAGCTTATGTTGCTTTTTCATGATTTCGTAATTCATTGGATCCTGTATTCACAGTTCGCCACTTCTTGGTTGCATATCTATATCTATCATATTGGCAAAACAACGTAAAAATGTATCGAAATCCACGTACTGTCAGTGTTTTACTATTTTCAGTAAAAATGAATCACTCCTCCCAGGGATATGTGATGTGACGTATCTTACTAAAAATCGCACCATTTCAGAAAACACTGAAAACATCAGATCGGAGGTCATAATAGTCATTCCAGATATTGAAAGAAAAGAAAGTTAAAACTAAACTCCGCGAGTCAGTTCCTCATCTCGACCCTTCTCTTCTTCTTCATAGAGAGATCCATCACAAAGCCGTTCTCTTCTTCTTCATAGAGAGATCCATCACAAAGCCGTCTCGAGAGAGAGGAGAGAAGTAATAGAAGAATCTTTCCCTCCCATCTAGATCCTCTCTTTCTCGCAATCAAGAATTTGGGTTTTTGGGTTTTTTGAATTTCGATTTAGAGAGAGATGGTAGGAGCAACAGAAGAAGTGGAGTTAAATAGGCTTGAAAATCAAGTTGATAACGGCGGTGGTGGTGATTGGGAATATCTTTGTCTTGTTAGAAAACTCAAGGTTAGGCGTTCTGATAAGGTTTTGAAACATGGGTTATTAATCTTAAATGATTCTAAGAAGCGATCCAAACTTGGTGGAGAAGGTAATCTTTTTTATCTTTTGCTATGTGAAATATGAGAATTGTGCTTATTGTTATTGGGTGGAATATTTGTTTATTTATGATCACTTTACTTGAATATGGTTAGTTAGTGTTAGGACTAGGAGATTGAAATCTTGGATTGGAGATTATTGACAACTACTAAAAGTAAAAGATTGGAACTATGAATAGTGAACATGTAGTTGTCATCTACTTATAGGTTAAGCAGTACAATTTTGGCGCACACACTCCGTTGTTCAATGTGGATGGCGGAAGGCGATAATTGAAGAGAGTTGAATCAAAGTAATGTGCCAAATTGTAGACAGTGGAATATGGATTTACTACTGGTAAAGTTTTGTGTTGGCTAATTGATAGAATGGGAAAGTGTAGTTCAGGCAGTTGCGAAACTAGGATCTCAAAATGGATGGTGGTACATACTTATATAAAAATAAACTTAAGTCACTGATATATTTGAAGTACCGAAATTTACCTTTGTCTCTCCCTTTCAAATTGCGACATAATAATAGTGCATGTTCTCTAAACCTTTACATGAAAGAAGCTCACAAAAGAAAAGCATGATTAAAACAAACACTCGAACTAGTATAGTGTGCATCATAGTAAGCAATTGGGTTTTTCAAAGTTATATGTAAGAAACTCATGCCAACTTTCCACCAGAAGAATCAGGATCTCCCATTAGATACATGGCTAGTCACACTGGTTAACTACTGGTGGACTAAATGTTAAAATCTACCGGGCTAATGGTTGTTGCTTTGGAAGAAAATGGGTGAGGCAACAACCAGGGGTGCCCACCTTTGGTCCGCCACTGTATTCAGACATAAAAAACTACTGTTTTGTATGATGACTCGAGGTAGCTTCAATATTTGCTTTACCATGGCCAACCAAGGCAGATTTTACATAGCTTCTAATGAATGTTGAAGTAGGTTTCGAACTTAGTTGGATTTGACATTTTATTTGTTTGGTTAAATTTTTCAGCAAGTTTAGCATTTTATTAGGTTCTTTCTTAATTTTTTGGAACATCTGACCAACGGGGATGTGTTGTTTAATGTAGAGTGGACTCTTTATGAGCAGGTGGCAATCGCAGCTATGGACTGCCAAAGAACTGATATTGCAAAGGTAAGAGTTTTGCTTCTGTACTATCTGCTATACGTGGCCATATGGAATGGTTGCTACCCTTTTAGTTTTTTCTTGTGTGCTCTCTGATATCATGAATCAGCCCTTATGTTTATTGTTTCCGTTCACTGTAAACTTGTTTCTTCTGCTTTGTGTGTAACTAAAAGACTTGAAGTTGCAACAACTTGAGAGTTGTCGATTCCTAAAACTTACATTACTTTGCATTAATTGGTGTTGACATGAATACCTCAATTTAATATCATTGGCCCAGTCCTTCAGTAAACGAGCAGGATAGCAATTCATGAGAGATAAAAGTTAACTTTGGGACTACCTTGTCTTTATCTCTAACGGTCACATCATTTTCCGCTCTCTAAAGTATCCAAATAACCACTCGAGATACTGTCAAAGACATAGCCACAGTTTCCTACCTGATTCAGACAGTTAAAGAATCGGCATATCATCTCCAAATATCCTTACGTTTGATTTGTAACATATCTGAATTTTGCATAAGTGCCATCTTAGGTGAGCACTTATGCTCTAGTGCACCTACCTCATACGTGGTATGCACTTTGGTGACTTTCTGCTCATTTACCTATCCATATGTTGCTCAATTCGCTGAAATTAAGTTGGTGTAATCTGTTGAAATATTTTGTGTAGGATTGTGTGAAGGTTCTACGAAAGAAATTCCCTGAAAGCTTGAGAGTTGGTGAGTCCTTCATATTTGTGCCTTTTTTTCTGTTTCAGTTAGTGTCTGCGTGTATACATTATAATAGTTTAAGTTTAGACTTCAGAGTTACTAAAATTGCTTCCAAGGTTGATAGTGATAGTCCTTACTCCTTAGGTCATTTATTTTTTCCACAATAACTCACAGGCAGGCTAGAAGGTATGTTGGTAGAAGCAAAGGGCTCATATGAAGATGCAGATAAAATTTACGAAAGCCTTCTAGAGGATAACCCGCTTGATCAAGTAAGTAGAGTTATGTTAATTTGTTTTCATTAGATAAATCATTGGTGTTATATTTGCCACTAGAACCGCTGCTAATGCGTTGATATAATTCCAAGAACTTGTTAACTGATATTCACTCCTCTCTTTGCAGGTGATTCACAAGAGGAGAATTGCTATGTCAAAAGCACAAGGGAATATCTCAGAAGCTATTACCCAACTGAATAAGTATCTAGAAATGTAAGTGAATCCGATAGAGTATCTTAGTTAGTTCTATATGAAACCTGGTTAGATTACTGAGATCAGTGGTTTCTGTCTCAGATTTATGGCAGATCATGATGCTTGGAGAGAACTTGCTGAAATCTATGTTTCACTACAAATGTAGGATGTTTGTGAAATTTCATTAGTATAAAAATCATGGCTAAATTTGTTATCCTTTAGACACTATATAGTCCTTCACTTCTGACTTAAGGGCATATGTTTGGTCTCTCAGGTATAAGCAAGCAGCTTTCTGTTACGAGGAGTTGATATTATGTCAACCCACAGTTCCTTTGTACCATCTAGCATATGCCGATGTGAGTTTAGTGCCTTGGCGATCAACCGATTTTTTTGTTTACTTATTCAAAATACTACCCAATTTTATTTTATGAGCCAAACAACTTACCCACTGTTTTTACTATGCTTTCCTCAGGTGCTTTACACAGTTGGGGGTCTAGAGAGTCTTCAAACTGCTAAAAAATACTATGCTTCTACCATAGACTTGACCGGAGGAAAAAACACCAGAGCACTTTATGGTATCTGCTTGGTGAGATTTTTCGTTCTCTATCTTGAAGTTGTATATAAACTATTGGTACCCTATCCCATGCTTATGTTAGTTGTATTGGTTCTGCTCTTCAGAGTAGTTCTGCAATTGGGCAGCTGACAAAAGGACGTAACAAGGAAGAGAAAGAAGGGACAGAGCTGCAATCTCTGGCCGCAACAGCCTTGGAGAAAGACTACAAGAAAAGATCTCCCAACAAGCTTCCTCTGCTTACCGCCACCCTAAAGAATTTGAAGCTTTAATCCTCTTGATTCTGTTACATCTTCCAGATTTGTAATTTAGTACCAAGATCAGCGAAACTACATGCAGTTGTCCAAATTGGTTGTAGATCAACTGAAACCAATTTTAAGTATTCTACTCTTTTCTTTTCTTTTCTTCTCTTCTCTTCTAATTCATATCAGTTTGTGCTGTATTTTTTCAGATAATGTTTTAGGATAACTATGGGAAGGTTCTTTTCCAGCTTAACTTTTTCCCCTTTGGATTTCCTCTGTGAAAGAAAAGATTTTTTGACATTTTTAAATGAAAGAGTGATGAATTGAAAGTCCATTTGATGGGATTCTACCATTTTTTTAATTGCTAAAATCCAAGAGAGCAAAATCCATGAAGAATATCAGTAGACCTGGTATAAAACTAGAAAATAGAGAAAAAAATATACAGTAGAGAAGAAGGAGAGAGAATTCTATTAATGTGTGTGGAGTATAAGAGTTTAAGTTTCTATTATATAGATACAAGAGTTTAAGTTTTTATTTATATGGATAGAAGATTTGGTGTCCAAGATATGTAAACCCTAATCTTGGATACAAGGGCATCTTAGTAATTAAACTTTAAGTTTATAATACTCTCCCAGATGACCACTGTGGCAAAGTCATTATAAACATACCAGGGAAGCTCAAAAGAGCAAATCTTGAAAATGCGTAAATATAAAGACTTGAAACAATGTTGGACAGACAATGTTGCCTCGTTAAAACCTTGACAAGGAAAACCCAGTGAGACAAGATCTTGGGGAAGGAAAAAAAGTATAACGCGATAAGTCCTGTAAATGCATCTTTGATGATAGCGTTCCCCCTGATAAGTATTTTAATTAAGTCTTGGTTTGCAAATCTTTGAGACGAGACTTTCCAATTTCGATGAACAAATTCTTAAAATGTAAGGTACTGTGCTTTCGTGAAGAAATTTTCTAGTTAATGAAATCTATTTTCGTGTTACACAAGTATTATTGT
Organism: Papaver californicum; assembly: GCA_023531435.1. Taxonomy (NCBI): domain Eukaryota; kingdom Viridiplantae; phylum Streptophyta; class Magnoliopsida; order Ranunculales; family Papaveraceae; genus Papaver; species Papaver californicum. The sequence goes on from JAJJMC010010614.1 coordinate 1,191,477, forward strand.
CTTCTATTAAATACTCTTGTTGTGTCTAAGTTCTTCTTCAACACATTGAGGACTTGTGTCATGGATCGCTAGCTTCTCGAGATTTTGCAGATGTAGTTGATGTAGTTTCTTCAAAAAAGAGCCAAGGTATAAATATATTACCGTAAATGAACAAAACTGTATATGTGCTCATACCTTACATGGTTCAGAAAGACATCCAAATTCCTAGGACGTGTTTATGTTGATTTGGTCTAATCAAATGTGCTCACCCATTAAATAATTGAAATTAAACAATGACCACTATGTTGAATAAATTGCCTCACTAAAACCTTGTCAGTAAAACCCAACATTTTGAGTAAAAATTCAAGTCAGCGAGATGTTGCGTCGTTAAAACCTTGTCAGTAAAACCATATAGGACAAAATCTGAAACGCAAAAAAAAAAAACAACTTTTGACATATTTATGGATGCTAACTCAACTTTATGAGTATTACAGAAAACAAGCATCAAAACAGAATTCTATTTAATAGACAAATTTTATGCAAGCACATTTTTGAAACTGCAGATCAAGAAAAACAAAAACAAAAATTTATTCTTCTTAAACATGGATTTTAGTGTTTTTAAGGACTCTTCAAGAGACCTATAAAGTTGATATTATCAACTAATCCGGATTTTGGCACTTTGCAAAAATTTGGGAAAACACTAAAAGATTGTTAAACCTGATATAATCGAGCCAAGTGGCCGCCTGAATATAATTTGAATCCTCCAAGGATTACAAATTCGAATATGTTCCTCGACCATATTTATTGTGTAAACGCAATTCGATTCCTTCAAGGCCATGCCAAATGCATCATACAGGGTGGAAAAAGTATTATTAAACCAATTCTAGGGTTTGAGAGAAAAAAAAATGAAACCCTCAAATCGTTTTTACAACGATCATATTTCTCATACAACGCATGTGGGCTACATCAACCTGTAATTTTCAGAATTCAGTCTTCCAAGTTTAAGATGTTAAGTCTTGGATCCAAATATTACGTTATTCAAGAGATTTCAATCCAACATAATTTGGATTTTTTGCATACCAATCACATTTATCGATATTTCTCTGCAGAGGGGTTAACAACCACCATCGTTTCTTATTTCAGTAGATTCTGTAAATGAATATTCGACAATCATTAGTTTACAACGATCCCACATAATTCTCTGTTGTATGCATATTTTAAAAAATTCAAAATTTACTGATACCAGTGCCCACGACGTTATAATATCCTCATCTTCAAACGAGGAGATATTAATTTTTAGAATGTGGATTATATTATGATAGATTCTATCAGAGCAATTGTAGTATGTACTAAAATGTTATATGCTTGCCAGATGTGATTGTATTTGTCGTTTCAAACGGCATAAGCTTATGGAAAAACTAAATGGGATATTTTTCATGCCTATTTAATGTTAACCTTTTTCGATTTGATCATGATGGGAGAGAAATTGAAATAAATTTTAGGTTAATTAATACCAACCTCTCATAGTGTGCAGTCTCCCTGTGATTATGGCGTAAATATTTTCATCTCATATAACGAAAACTTCAACTTTCGTAAAGTATTATCTGATTAATTCAAGGACAGATACTTATGCTAATTTTTGGATTTGAAAAGGTTGTACCACATATATTAACTTCAAAAGCCAGGACAATTATGTCGTATAAATTTTAAGATAACAAAAAAAATTATAGTTATTTGATATACAAATTTAACATCAACCCTGGATTTTATTGGTTACAGCGAGAAGCATATAAAATATGCAAATAAATCTATAGAAATATAGATTGTGACATATAGGACCGAGGAGTCGTCATCTTCGAATGAAATTATACACTTTCTTTATCAAAAAGAATTTAAGTCAATATCAATTAAGTAAGTCACTTCAAGGACTAGCACACTCACTGATCTTTAGTGTCCTAGGAGATTAGTACCAGGAAGAAAAATAAAATTGCTCAATATCCCTCAGGAATGCAACAATTCCTTGTTTGATAGATATTTGCAATTATTAAACCATAATAACAGTATCACGTCTTTATAGGATCGATAGAGAAAAAATTATCTTGAAAAAAACATTACCATTATTCAGTTTTTAGAAAGAAGAAAAACCCACATTGTGATTGATGATTGGTTTCTTTAGAGGAATAGAAACTAATAGTTTATTATTAAATAAAATTATATTTGATGGTAAAGGTATATTGTACACCATTGATAAACGTATTCTTTTACAATCAACGAAAAGATCAAATCATATTGGCTAAAAATAATTTTTTTTAGGGAATATCAATCTCGATATCTCATCTCATAAAATTGATAGAGAAAACCAATATCAATTGGTTTGTCATATTTATAAAAATAGAATTGGCATAAAAACACATTGTCGTTTTAGTCAACGCATAAGGGATCCATATTGTGGTTGACAGATGGTTTCTTGTAAATGATCTTCGTCGAATAGATATAAATACCAAAATTAATTGGTCGTAGGTTTATGAACCATGCATGTGATTAGTTACCGTAAAGGTAATCAAATCCGCGATGACACCAATTTTTAGTGATTACAACTTCTTTTAGTGGAATAGAAGCTATAAAATTAATCATCTTCCGATGAATTATATTTTTTCTTTCTCTATAAAAAAAAAGGAAAATCAAACTTATCGACAAAGTTGATTACCCACGTACAAAAATGTACAGTAATGTCTATTATGTACCTAAATTATATTCATTAATTGATCAATATAAATTATATGTATTAGTAGATAACTTAAATCAATATTTATTAGTCATATAAATTAGAGGTAAAAGAAAAAGAAAACAAATACTAATTTTTATACTCGTTATATCATGTGTGCCAAGAGATATTGGTGTTGACCAATAGATAAGTTATTTTTGGGTATGGGCTGATTATGTGTTTTTTTTATAAGTAACCAATACTAATTTACCAAAGCATTGATCTATAATCATCCGAGTACATGCAAAAGAGAAAACAGAAGTCAATATTAGAAAACACCATCTAGTAATTATGATTAGATTAAATAACTTACTACAGACAACAAGCACATCATGAACAATATATATATATGATCAACTAGTACTCTTAACATGCAACAAGATCTCCATGACATGCTCTAGATTCGAGCTGTTGAAAAATCCGTGTTAGGATTGAGAGGATGAAACAATAAAAGATAAATGGTTATACTATTAACTTCAAGGCTTTAATGTAATATTTTTTAGACAATAACTCGATTCACGAGTTCAAATGGGTTATAAAATTACTGATTCCACTGTGTTGACAGATTTATTCATCCTTTAATGCATTCATGATACTTTTAGAAAGAAAAAATACAACTGAGATTTGGATTTTGATTTTGTTAGTGTTGGTGTTTTTGTTAATGAAATGGAAAACATAAGTTAAGTAGAAAATGAAGACGAAGATATGGTTGTTTCACTTTAGAAAGAGTATTCTTGTTTCTGTATCAATTATATGAGTGCGCTTTTTTGTGTACTAGTTATTTTATCCAATGTATGCTTTTTTATACCAGTTATTCTTATGCAATGCATTTTTTTTTGTGCATTAAATGCTCTTATGCGATATGAGTTTTTTTTTTTGTGTACTGGTTATATGCATCTTTTTGTGTACTAATTATTCTTACATTGTAGGTGTGAATTTTTTGTGTACTGCTAATATGCAGTGCACTTTTCAGTGTAATGGTTTTGTTGTAGTTTTTGTGCACTAGTTATTTTTATGTATAGATTTTTAGTGCACAAACTTGTGCACTGTATGTTTTTATGTAAGAAAGTCGTAGAAAATAGTGATACAACAACTTGTGCATTGGTTACATATATTATTCATCCTAATTGAACAAATAATCAAAGAAAATAACAACACAACCTTTACAAAAAATAGTGGTGCAAAAAACTTGTGCCATATTCATTTTTCAATAAGAACCTCAAACAATGTGGTTCATAAACTTGTGCACTGCATGCATTGTCTGCATCTATTACTCAGCTTAATGGAAAAAACCTCAAAGCAAAAAACTAATCGTAACAACCTGTGAAAAAGACGTTATAAATATTATTTATCTTAACAGGCGTTGAGGTTATTTGTGTTCTTTTCATATTTCACCCTAGACTAAACTGTCTAATCTAGATTCGGTTTGGACTTTGAACATTATACCTATCTTGGTCATATTTTATACTGAATCGCTTGGTTATTATCAGCCGGTGGGCATATTTTCGTTTAGGATATCTACATGGTCTATCAAATCTATGCTTCGTTCATCCCACTTTAGTTATGTAAATAAGGTTTTTTTTTGGCTCATTTTACTTGTTGATTTTTATATTTTTCATAATTTTTTTGATTTATCCGTACTTTGAAATTAGCCATTAACTTTGAAAGTTGTGAAGTTTTAAGTTTCTAAAGTTTTTCTTCATAACCAACACAAATCACACCTCTATTTATTCCCAAAAAACTTCATCTAGGAACTAAGAGCAACTCCTGGGGGCATAGACAAATTTTCCCATTTGTTATGCCAGGTGGATAGGCAAAATGGTTTTATGGCAGTGGGAAATTTGTAATTCGGCTAACCTTGAACCGACCGAAGAAACTTGGGACAGTCGTCCCAAGTTGGTTCAACAACAGTCAAATTCCCAACAACCATACAACCGCGATAATTTCCAACTACTATAAATACAACCCTCATTCAACTTCTCTACTCACACCAAAATCAATCTTCTCTACATCTTTTCTCCACAAAAAACTCCTATATAATTTATCTTCTGCTTCTCTAATATTTTTTTCCAAAACCACCATGTCTCAATATCAAAATATTAGTCAAAAAAGAAATATAAATCCACCTAGGAATATGTATAGTCAACCTCAACCGACTCAACAAGAAGGTTTGGATGAAGAGAACAATCCCAATCTAGTTTCTAGTCCAGAATTAGCCACGACTCAAGGTCATCTGTATACAAGAAAAGAACGAGATACTGCGTTTTCAAAACCCAAAATGTGGTTAGTATGAAGTTAGAGTTTATGCACAACTTACTCCTGGTGCTAAAATTAGTATCAATAGATTTTTCTTGGATGACTTTGTACCATATAAAGGAGAAGAAAGATTCGACCAAATTGGTGTCTATGTTGGTAGAACGTTGGTGGTATACTACACACACGTTTCATTTTATAGACTTCGAAATAGGTATGTCATATATTTTGATTTATAATTTTTATGCAACCAATACGATTCATGTATGAAAGTAACAATTTTAATGTTTTTACAGGAATAACACCATTAGATTTATATTTCCTATTTGGGATACCTTGCAGTCGACTAAGAAAGTTGTTTGAATAAAAACCAATACAAAGATGAATTTCCTTTTTACTTTAACGCAATAGAATCAAGCAACCATAAGGATCTAAGAGGTGGTGGAATTGCTAATGCCGATTTAAAAGCATTTATAGTCAACAATTATATGGTGATATTGATCCAGAAACATGTGACCCTAACAACGATACACAAATTGCCAAGGTTTTTGTTTTATTGTTACTTAATTGGTTCATGTTTTTTCCCCAACTCAAAAAGTACCTTTTTAGTAGGATGGCTAGAGGCGTTACAAAATATGGAAAAGGATGCCAATTATAATTGGGGGTCCGCTATATTATCCGAGTTGTACGTTAGTCTCGATATCACATGCTTGGGTGGGTCAAGCATCGAAGGTCTATGTGGCCTTCTTGAGGTAAATATGATAATAAATTCCTTTGACTTCAGATAAGCTTACAAATATTTAACAAGTTAAACTAATTGCATGTTGTTTACTTCAGCTTTGGTGGTATACATATACCAATATTGGTCTACTAAGATATCGTGACTACACCAGAAAGTTTCCCCAATTGTAGTAAAGTATGGTGTCGGTGTAGATGGTGAGTTTTTGACAAGGGCTATAATTATAAAATAACCCTCTTCCAAGCAGCAGGAATATAAAAAAAATATGTGCGTATTTATGCGCATGTGTTTAACTCTATATGAAATGTTGTATTTTTTACTTATGTTCCGCAATTGAATTAAGAGTACAGGTTCTCTTCAAACATTCTAAACTGGCCTTGCAACCTCCTCAATACTCATAATATTCATGCCATATCGAACTAGTTTCAAGTCGCATTTACGGCTGAATTCCTTGAACTTGCCTCGAATGCACATTGATGTTCTAGTAACATCTATAAAATACGAGAATAACTTATGCTTAAACCCTAAATACATTCTAGCTTAACGTTTTATTCGCAACGAATGCTTCCCAAATTGCTCTTATGAGTTCAAATGTTCTACTTTAGTACTTTGCTTAAATATAAGCCATAAATAATGCACCACTCCTCTTGGATGTGCCACAATCAAGAAGCAGTGACATAAAAGACGCATTGAACCTCTGAGCTAGGCTAATTGTAGCCTTTTATCCTATCAACGCCAAGTTAGCACCATTTATTTGGCTTAACACCACATTGGCACCAGTTATCCACAGTAGCGCTAAAAGCGTTAACTCCTCTTGGTCAAGTACCTTGGTTAGCGCGTCCCCGAGAGCCGGCCCTACCTAGATAACGCGCCCTAGCCAGCGTGTCTCACTCTCCAGCACGTCCTATGACGCACCACCAAATCCAATACGCCCCAAGCAGCTAGCCTAGCGCATCACTGCCATGCCTAACACGTCTCATTCTCCAGCGCCCTTGGCTCTCCAGTGCGTCCTTGGATCTCCAGTGCAACCTTGGCTCTCCAGCGCGTCTTGGCTCTCCATCCGCTCCTTAGCTCCAACACGTCTCTTGGAAACAGTGCCCTAGCTGATGTTCCCTTGGCCATAACGCCCCTAGCTAACACGCTTCTAGTTAGCGCGTCCCTTACTTAGCATCCAAGCCTGATGTGTCCCTGGCTTAGCGTCTCTAGCAAGCATATCCCTTGTCCAATACGACCATGGCCAATACGTCTTTGGTCTAGCACATCTATACTTAGCGACTTAGCCATAAATATCTTGGAGCTAGCACTTTAGTGCTAACTACACTTGACTCAATTGAAGTGCTAACTTCGAACCTCCTCGACACTAGCTTCCTAACCCTAGTATAATTAATATTTACTAGAAGTTATGCATATTGGTCTTACCCCTAAGACGTTAGCACATTGGCCTTTTATAACTAAAAGAGCTAGCATATCATTATTTGCGTTAAGTAGCTAGTACTAACTTTGCTAGCTACTTCCCTCAGAAATACGCCCTTCTTCTCAATATTGGTCTAATATCAAATCTTATATGAATTCTAGTGTGTCTCCTTGCTTAAGAAACCCTCTACCACATTTGGCCTAAAATGCCTCTCAGACTTATGCTAAGTCACTTCTAAACTAAAACTTAGCCATTAAATGTGTCATGTTACTCCCAAGCAAGTACATGACCACTGAACTTCCCAGACTTAACAATAATCAGTCTGACTATCAATTCAATGTGTCTCCTTCGAACTGTAAATAAATATTTCTTATCCATTCAAGAACAAGGCAATTAGTCAGGAGACATAAAACATACAAAATTAGCGATTCCTCTCGGAGAATCCTTTTTTCTTCACACGCTACCCACACTGGTATTTCTCAACCTTCTGCTTCCCTCCCCTAAGATCTACCCTAATTATTTCCATCTTTGTAATTGAAGCAGGACGTGAACGTCCATTTCTTGGTTTAGGATAGTCCTGTTCGAGCTTGATCTCTCGAACCTACTTGAAAGTACGATTTTACCGTACATTTGTTTTCACCCTAAAACAGTTGGTAACTGGGAAATGATCCAAAACACCACTGATCTAGATAATATCCATATGTGGAGATACCAAATACATCTTAAGACCAAACGGGGGCGTTTACAACCCATCAAAGAGAGGGCGTTTACATGACCTCGGTGTCAGCAAACGAATGAAAACAAAACGTAGCTTTAGCGGTTCTATAACCGTTAATGTTATTTGGAACGCGTATGAGGAGTTCAGTTGTGATGTATCTCAAGGGATCAAAGAGTTTTCGCTCAAGTGTATGTTGCTCTTCAGTCAACTCAGGAATATTGGTGTTTATTATTTTGTGGAGAGATGTGTTAGACAGTTAGTTGGTGCAGTTGGTGTGCCAAATAATCCTCGACAAGCCACCGTCCTTGGATCATATTACACAATACTGAAGAGAAATGGATGGAGAAGGTATGAAACAATATTCAACTCTTGTGACGAAGACTGATACGACATATGATACAAATCGGTTACAGAGCCGATAATGGGTATAAAAGTTTTAAACATCTATGAAATGGATAATGCCGCATTAGGAAAAGCATTACCGACCTTGGATGTTCCCACAAGACCTCCACTATTGATTCCAACGTTAACCATTTATCCTTCGGCAGAAGCTTCTTCTTCATCAGCCCCTTTAATAGGACCTTCTAGACCTTCTTCTTCATCGGTTCGGTCTGATTTGCCAGATTTGAGTTGGGAGCTAGAGACTTGTAATCTCAAAGGAGAGCGTCATATACTTCCAATTGTATCGCAAGGTATGGACCGTCCTAATTCTTATACAAGCACATCGGCCACTTATGAACAATTGATAAAAAAATTAAATCAAATGGAGTTAGGAGATTTGGAAGGTATGGACCTCCCTTTCCGGATAACATACTACAAAGTTTCTTTATAGAGATAAATCTTCATCTACGGTAAACTCTGCCAGATTTATATGGTTGAGCCATATGTGTGTAAAAGTTGAAAAAGGTGTGATTTTGGAAATGAAAATAGTTGATTTATAGAAACATTTTATAGTAGTTGTATGGAAATAGTCATTCTCAATCTAGGACGGTCGTCTCAGTTTGCTAAGACAACGACTATATATAATTAATAATTTCGATCATAGCATTTCATCTAGGTTTAGTCCAACTTCTATTTATGATTTAACAATAACTTTAATTAAATGTGATTTGATTTCAAAAGGAATAACCAAACTTAATAATTTGATTGAATTAACTAAAATTATATTAAAACACTAATCTCCATTACATTAATTTACTTTGCTACGCTCTTTTATAAGATATAAATTAGGGAAATAAAAACTTAAATAAACACTTTAATGAAAATCTCGGACAATCTTTGGCTTCCTGTTAATCTTTATTTGACGTAACTTCCAATCGATGCGTTGTTGAGAAGATTTTACTTGTTTTTTGTGAGCATTAGTATGGTTAACTTTCAAATTTTCTTTGCCTTGAACTCTTTTTTTTCTTATACCTGTAGATTTGACTTGGTTAACATCTAAAACTTGACTTATTTGTTTTTTATCATTCTCTATTTTGTTTTATAACCATCACATATCTTACTAATAGCATCTTCGAGTATGACTCCCGAAAAATCAAGTTGAGTTAGCAAATCAAGTTGGGTGCAATTTTTGCCAACTTTTTTTTTAGTTCTTTTTTTCCCGCAGAAGTTGAGAACAAGAGTTTGAGATAAAAAGATTAAGATTGAAGTGAAAGTATAATAATTTTTGGGTGTAGAAGGTGTGATTTTGGAGTTGAAATTGGTTGAATTTATAAGGAGTGAAATGAGAACCGTTGGATGATCTAGCCGCTGGCGGCTCAACCTAAGTCGCTCGTCTCAACATGAGACAACACTCGTCTCAACTTGAACCGAATCTCCGCACAGGCTAGGTCGAGCGGCTAAGGTTGAGTCGATCGACTCAACCTGAACTGCGTACGACAAACTCTCAAATTTGAGGGTTTATCAATCTAATTTGTTAGTTAGCCCATTGTCACGGTCCACCCATTTTTCCACATATTGGGTTGGCCCATGACAAGAGTCTAGGTCCATTGGAAGGACCTAGAAGATTAGGGAAGTCCACAACATGCTAGAATGTTCTTGTACATATAATATTTTATTGTATATTCATGATAGTGGTAGAATACTCTAGAAGATGATGATTCTAGAACATA
>JAJJMC010010614.1:1207420-1254657 GCA_023531435.1 Papaver californicum
TGTTTGTAAGTTCCTTTTCTTTAGAACTATATTTTCTATATAAGCTTCTCTGGTGCCATACTTTTATAGACTCCCAAACTAGATAAAAATCTCCTAAAGTATTTCCACTCTTTGTGCATACATTTTAATGCTTGTGTGGTTGATAGGCTGGATGAGTAAACAGTACCAGAGGCTGAAACTGCAGTTTGGAGCTTAGATTAGATGAGGGATTAGTTTCACTGATGTTGTCTCTTTTGTTAAATTTTCTTGAGAGCAATGCATGTCCTACAAATTCACGACTACCTCTAGTTAAAGTACTAATTTTTTGGTTGATTTTGAGGGTGCACTACTAACTTTTGACTTTAAATGTTTGTAAGTTCCTTTTCTTTAGAACTATATTTTCTATATAAGCTTGGTGCCATACTTTTAGACTCTCAAAGTAGATATAAATCTCCTAAAGTATTTTCACTCTTTGTGCACACATTCTAAATTTCTAATGCATGTTGTGGTTGAATTTGAGAACAATTGGCCAAAGGGGTTCTTCGTTTAGGACAGTTGACTTTGCTAGATGCTGAACAACTTTAGCTGTTGTGTTCAGTATCTTGCAGCATACTTTAGCTCTTGTGTCAAGTATCTTGCGGCATCTTGTGTTCAGTAGCTCTTTGAACATTCATCACAAAAAGAGTTTTCTTCTTTTTGGGATTCTTGGGCTTATCTCAGGGTGGATAACCACATTTATACTTCCACACCCAAATTTACATATGAACTTAGCAACATATGCTTCAACACCCAAATCTACGTAGGAACTTAGCAACATCTCCATATCGCAGGTTTCAAAACGTAGAGAAACGTGCCTTAGATAGCACAACCATTAGGATCCTCCTAACACATGCAGCTACCTTGTTGGAATCTGAAAATGCTCTACAGCACCATACTCAGTCATTTTGGAACCTTAAGGCTATACTCAAGAGCCTTGGGAAGCCTCAGGCTCAGCCACCTGAGCATCCCTTTGTTTTTCCACTGGCCGTTGTTGTCATATTATATGATACTGCCAAACTCTTGCGTTTAAAATGAGTTGTGTCCTCAATTTTTATTGTTGTTCAGATTCTTCAGAATGAGCAGTGTCCTTGATTTTTGTTGAGAATAATTTCCAGACATATTTTTACATCCGTCTACGTTTACATTGATGATGGATTTTTAACAAGCACTAGAATCGTAAAATTATCCTCTGCCTAGCCGTAGAAACATAGAAATATCCGTGCATATTTTTAGCTTTGTATCAAAACATGGAATATTGTATTTCTACTTATATTCCGCAGGAGAATTAAGAATACAGTCTCTACAAATAACTACGGGCGTTTTATATTGATCTCGTAGTCTCTATAATATTTATAACATTTATGCCATATCGAATTAGTCTCAAGTCGCATAATTTCCATAGCTGAATTCCTTGAACTTGTCTCGAATGCGCATTGGTGTTCAAATGACATCTATTCTGAACATAGCTAATGCCTGATCTTCAAAGACGCATTCTGGCTTAATACCCTGCTTGCAAAGAGCACATCACAATTCGACGTCCTATCTTTAAGAATACATGTCATTCTAATATTTTACTTAAGACGTGTCACAATTTATGCGTCGTCCCTATTGGAAACATCGCACATGAATGACGCAGGCCTAGAGCCAGCACCAACCTTATTTGGCCTAAGACGCATCTTCAAGGACGTATTATTCATTGGCGCTGGCCTAGTGCCATCACCAGCTTCGCTTCAGGGGACACGTCATTCATTTGCGCTGGCCTACTACCAGCGCCGACTTCATCTCAGACGCGTCCCCAAGGACGCGTCACTTTCTAGTGCAAGCCCTTCCAAGACGCGTCACTACTCCTAGATGAGTTTTGCCAAGTCTTTTTGCACGAATTCTTGAGCGTGCCACGAATGGTGATCGGGAACTTTTGTGCAATCTTGGCTTCGAACACTTCCAAATTTACGCCATGTCACTTCTAAGCTGATACATGGCCATTAAATTTACGCCATGTTACTCCTAAGCTAGTACATGACCATTAAAACTTCTTAGACTCGATATTGATCAGTCTAATTATCAATTTAGTGAACTGAGCAACTTGTCTCATTAACTTAGCAAGTTATTGACGTGACCTAATCAAAATAGTGGTAGTCCATGACCCTACTATTTCTACGAGATATCAAATATAACACATATGGGGATTCTCATTTGGGTATTGGTCTGGCGGCCTACATCAATCGTGCGTTTTCAACACATCCACGAACAAGAAGGTAATAAGTAGTGGGACGGTTTCAGAGAAGTTGAGAAGACGAGGAGCAGTGGTCATACAAGTCCTCCTTATTTATCGGACATGACTCCACTACAATCTCCAAAATCGTCACTTCTCCACCTCTTTTGTAACTTCCACCACTTACGAGAAATCAGTGTGTTTCCTACCAAGAATTAGAGATCTATCCCAGATATAATCCATTCTTATAACTACACACTACCATTTTTATCACACTGTGATTTCTCAACTTTCTTTGCTTCCCTCCCCTAAGATCAACCCATCATCTTTGTGACTGAAGCAGGACTGAACGACCATTTCTTGGTTTAGGCTCGTCATGTTCGATTTTGGTCTCTCGAACCTACTCAATGTAATCTCTTCCAGTACATTTTTTTTTACCCTAAAACAATTGGCGACCACAGCGGGAGATCAACCTCTCGATTACAAAAGCTAATTTTCAATTATTCAAAATGGTGGATCTTAGGTCTGGAGCAGTTACAACTCCCATTCCCGGATTCGCTAATGCTGGTGGTAGCGGATCTGGGGTCACCCCTGACCCTCCCTACACCAACATTTCCACTTATGCCACCACCATACCTTCTCCTGGTGACACGACTGTTGAAAATGCCAGGAATGTCCAAACGCCGCTTAACATTATCGATCTAATGCAGAGACATGAGATTCTTTCCAGAATGCAAGAAGACATGGATACCACTTAGAAAGAGGTACTCGTCTGTCTCAAGACCCTAACATAGCAACTCTCTCCAGAACAACACGATCGCCTGACAAAGCAAACAAGGACCAACCTCACAATGGCCACTGATGCTGGGACGCCAATGACTCAAAGACGATGAAGTTCATGTCATCACTGATCGTCCAACACCGAGGAACCAACAATCCAATTTTGTCACTCTTGATGATTTGGAGAGACTCCTGTGAAATCATGGTAAAGAAGACTCATCCTCACTTCATCAGCGCCAACCTCCTTACCCGCCTGAAATTCAAAGGATCCCACTACCAAGGAGATATTCCCCTCCTACTTTCTCACTGTATGACATAACCGGGAATGCTTTTGAACATGTCTCTCGATTCTTAGAATCACTTGGAGAACATGAATATAATCATGTGCTACGTCTCAAAGAATTTTCGAAATCCCTCATTGGAAGAGCCTACACCTGGTACAACAACATGCTCCCAACAACATCTCTGGATGGGGAGATATGGTCAGCTCCTTCTACAAGAAGTTCTTCTTCGTCTCCGAGAAAATCACCCTGTCAGACCTGGGAAGGATGTTCCATAGGAATAATGAGCATCCCATGAAGAGATTCAGGATTCAAGCGCTGGATTGTCATGATCCAAATATGACAGCATCAATTGGTATAACTATGTATCAATGGTATGATTCCTGTCTATCGTGCTCTTTTATAAAATTTACGCTTTTAGACCTTTTATGAGTTACCAAAGCAGCAAAACGATCGAAAACAACTGTTCCTGACCTACTGGAGAGAAAATACCAGTAAGAGAAGAAAGTCGTCGAGATACCCATGAAAGTCAACGACTGATCCAAAATATTGTCGCTTCCACCAGTTCGTCAATCACCCGACCAGTGGATGTAATGGTCTGAGACGTATCTTCAAAGAAAAGATAGAGTCAGAAGAGTTGCAACTGGGGATCAAGGGTATCCACAAGAATCCCATTCATGTTAGAAGCTTCACTCTGGAGAAACGATCAACTAAACAGTTCAATCCTTGATGGAACGCATGTGTGCGATTCTTCACTTCTCAAAAGATCAATGTAAGGATATTTTTACTGCTCTTAATCGAGTTGTATCTGGCAAACGCTTGACACCCTTTAGTGAAGATACTTGTATTCAAGTCAAGCCTCTTCTGGAGGACATGGTCGACAAGAACAATGAAAGGCATGAACGTGGACTCCTCACCACTGCGCGTCTCAAAGATATTGAATTTAGAAAGACATTAGTCGATACTGGCATGAATGTCAATATTATCACTGTCAAGACTCTCAAGGCAACAAAGATTACTTGACAAGAGTATACACGCTCGCCAACGACAGTCAGACACCCTGAAGGGAAAAAAATAAATGTTTATGGGTACATCATTCTTACTGTAGCAGCGGGAGTTACCCAAATATGCACTAAATTTTACATCGTCAAGGAAAAGCTCAATTATGATATGATCTTGGGATGCGCATGGCTCTAACAATTAACAACTCGCCTGAGAACTCCGCCAGTGATTCCACCTCGAGTAAAAGGCCCTCCTCCTGAAGACAGGGACATCGTTGATAAGGATCACCCCTGTACCTGGAAGAATATCAACTGCTCAAAGCTATGAAAATCAGGCATCAACTGAGAGTGTGTCATCTTATATTAATAGGTACCGTAATAAGGTATCCCTTACTCAATTTGCTTTCTTATCCTTGAATCATCCTCATTAATCGCAAGACTGGGGACTGAACCTTGATGAAAAATTCAATTGTGCTTTAGCCCGTCGTTATGAATGGGTTGCTACTCAATCTCAATATTTCAACAGATGGGTAAAGCCCGTTCCTGCTTTTTGTGAACCAACAGAGTTCTCGAAGATATTCTCCCCCATATACGACCCAAGAAATATTAAAGAAGATGTTCGTCCATAAAAGATTACAGGGCCAAAGCAAGACACCGCCGCTCCTCCAATTGGGAAGGACCATACAAAATTTCATGGGCTATTGCTGGCGACTACTATAGGTTGATCACTATAGAGGATAAACCTGTCGCAACAATTATTCACGAAAAACGGCTCAAGGATTTCGATGCCTGAACACTCTGTTGTTACCTTTATTTCCCTATTTTCCTGTAGTATTTACAATTAATCCAAAATGCCTATAAGTATCACTATATGCATCCTTAGGATTTCAATTTCATTAATTGAATATGAATATTATTGTTCTAGAAAGAGAATCTTTGTGAATTGCCTACGGTACCAAAACTCACTCATCAAAAAAATCAAATCTTCTGAAATACACAAAGATTCAAATTCAAATAAACCTTTGAAATCTAGCTCAGTCCTCTCAGAAGCGTATTTCCCTCACTTTAAGCCTCAAACCTACTTTCAACCCTTCCTCTGGGTTTTACGTTTCCACTTGAGTTAGGGATGTACATATATAAAAGAGTCTTATCGGAAGAAAGACTCAACACTTGTACCAGAGACAATCAATTGTTACGGCTCTGTGACACTACTGAATTGCATCACCATATGGAATGTTATGCTTGGAGGACGCGTCAAGAGAGGCTCACCCCATGTTCTAAATCGGAAGAGGAATGATATCTACATTATAATTCCTGGTAATCCCCACCTTCTCGTTAATTATTTCATCTCTATTTCTTGAGTTATCTACCCCTAAAAGTAGAGAGGTTATATGCATATTAGGTCAGAACATATCAAACACAAAACTTTTGTGCACGGATCACAAAACCCAATATACCTACTAACGAATATCATGTACACTAGTTATAGAGTGATGTTCAAGGTATTATATGGTCCAAAGTCATTGTAAGGTGTTTTACAAAATTGCTTCAGAAAATAGTTTTACACTACCTCTTAGAAACTCTGAATCTGGCTACAATTGGTAAGGAATATAAGCATGAGTCATATGTCAAAAGCTCCGTATGAATGTCTACTAATAAATATAAAAATGGCGCATTAATCGGATAAACGAGTTAAGAGTTATGACCGAAACGGTTAGCGACATCACGTCTGAAAACTGCCAGAATTTTCCTGGATACTTCCTGAATTTTACTGTTGGGTCGTTTTGACACCCCAGACAAGCTCAAAACATAGATTTTTTTTCTATCAAACGACGTAGGAAATTATTTTCTAATAAAGATAGAGGGGTCAATCATCAAAAACGGAGATCGTATGAAGATTCTACAATGTTTTTCCCTAGCACTACACATCCAAAAAATTTATGATGAAAATTGGTGAAAATTCTACAAAATTCTCATATATAAATTCATTCATTCACTCATCTCAAAATATAAAAATATTGATGCAAACTCATAAAAAGGTATAGAAGAAAGGTTGGTTCCATCATAACGCCATACTGTACATAAAATGTTCGGTTTCAAAAAAAATATATACGAAACATAAAAATTGCAAAAACAAACTACGGCAAAATAACTATCCTGGTGATAGGTGTTAAATATAGGATATTTGTGTATCATTTTATTGATATTTATTAATCTCAAGTGCTTTAATGTGCTATTTATAAGGTAAATTCGTATGTAAAGTTTTTTTGAGTATATTTGTGGCAAAATGCCTAATTGATGTATTTTCTTTGATTTAGGAAAATAAAAAATGATAGGGCAGCTAAAGTGGGTTACAGCTGGGTAAAGGATAGCATTTAAAGTGCGGACAATATCTTATTGAGCGTTGGTGTTCACGTGAGAAAACGGACATCAAAAGAAAGCATGTAATTTTGTTAAGGTGGCAGACAAACTATTTTTGCTGAAACTCACACGTCAAAAATGGTCGTGCTAATTCAGGTTGGAAATCAAAAACACCAAATCAAACTTTTATTCTCTCATACTCCTAAACTTGGTATTCATGCCTAACACACAAGTAAGCCCTCTATCACCTTTACCAATTATCACTTCCATGATCAGAACCAAAAATCCATCCTCTTTCTAACTCCACCCGACAACAGTACCCATACCTCCTTCAACTGTCTACTAGACCAGCATCGCCGATCTCGCTATCTCTACATTGTTACCTATTTCCCATGTTCAAGCTAGCCCTAGATATCAGTAGCTAGTACTTTTGGAGCAGTTGAGTCATCGACCGACGGCGGAAATGACAACTAAATGTCAATCAGTTCCTTGCAACACCGACAGCATCAAATTATTTGTGAAGAAAATAGGGTGGCGGTTCAGTGGTGAGTTGTAATACTATCAAGTCCCTAAATATGTGTTTGTGTATTTTGTTGACTATGGGTATTGATAATTGGGGGAAATTGTTGTATAAAGAGGGGTTGTCATTATGTATTGAGGATATCCAGTGAGAAGGATCGGGAGTAGAAATTAGTTTCCATTTCCTGTTTCTATCTTTTACTTGGTTGTTCTAAGTTTGTGACTCAGTAGAAATCAGTTGAAATAAAATAGAATCTGCATCAATGAGTTTATCTTCTAAACTTCATATTTCATCTGTTTTTATCAAAGCCATCTTCTAATTTCATAACTAGGGTTTAGATGAAGCCTTTAATCTACTGCTAGTCTATGTATGTTAATGTTATTGTTCTCTTTGTGCTTTACTGACTAAGGAAAGTTAAATCCCTGTGCTGCAATACATAACTTTCACCTTGTATGTCTTGCATCCTAGGTTGTTAGAATGATTATGTATTGTTGCATCAAGTCATGTTTAACTGAACCAATTAGTCTGTGATTAGTTGTGCCATAACAAGACAACTAATACTAGGGATTAATACCATAGTTAACATTAAACTATCCAACTTTAGGTTACCTAGGGTTTGCGGCAGACTCGCATCTTCACCGCTTTCCATTATAAGGAAAAAAGCAATTCCATTAACTGAATAGTTTGGTGTAGGTTAAGTGGTGGGTTCGATTTCCCTAGTACCCTCTTATCTAGTGTTTAGCCCTTTATTTCATTTGCATTTCTGTTTTCTAAGTTAACTATTTTTACAAGTATCTTGTCGTATCGACAACTCTTCCTATCTAAATTAGTATAGTAAGACTTTGAATTTTACTCCCACCAACCAAGTCCCTGTGGGAACGATCCGTGCTTGCCGTGTTCTACATTGTAGACACCGTATACTTGCGGTTATTTTTATTGTAGGTTTCTAAGCCTACCAAGATTTTGGCGCTGCTGCTGGGGATTTGGCAGATGGTGTAGTTAGGTTTATAGGTTTTGCTTTTACTAATTTATAGTTAGGAGTGTATATAATCGTTGCCTTCTATTTTTCACTCATACAGAAAAAGAAAAAAAAAGGTGCTGTTTTGATACTCTGCACTTGTGTTCTTGTATTTCTTTGGTCTTTGTTTCATTGTAGTAATTACTAATCAGTAGTTAATTCTTAATATCCATGTATCATGTTTAAATATTTCATTGCCACTAGATGCTTAGCTTGTGTTTAGTTTTATTTTTCTTTGGCCTGTAGCTTTTTGCATATTTGCTTCAACTGTTTCATAGTTTCTAAATTCATTTTGTTTCACTAGGCGTCCAGTACTTAGCTAGCTACCTTGTTTACATTATATGGGCTCTTTAGTCTTACTTTGGTTGCATTATTCCTAAGTTTTGCTTACTGATTGTTAGTTTAGGTTGTATATTTTAGTTTACATTTTTCATTTACACTGTTTTAAGCTTAACTTAGTATTAGACTATTAGTACCTTTCCAATCTGTAGCTTCCCATCAATTTGCATCTCTTCATATTTTGTATCTGTTGTTAAATACTATTAGTACCTTTCCAATCTGTAGCTTCCCATCAATTTGCATCTCTTTTTGTATCTCTTGTTAAATACTAGCATAAGTTTATGTCGTTGTTGCTTTATATATAGAATATCTTAAGCTTTTCATTTGTTGTTAACTGTAGGTCTTAAGTTGTCGTAATCATTTCATATTTTGTTAGCATCTTTACTTCTTTCCACTTTAATATTTGCATCTTGTCATTTTTCTCTCGCTTAAACTTTTTGTATATTAAGCATTTGTGTAGGTTATTCATAGTAATTGCATAATAATTGTTTAGGCCATCATAGTTCTGTTAGCATAATTATCATTCCTATTGTCTCTCTGTAATATTCTAGTGCAGTTTTTGTTGGTAGTTATAGGTTAATGTACTTGCTTCTTTGCTTTATTTGCACACTTCTGGGTACTGATTTTTTTTTTCTTGAGCTTCTCAGGTACTTGCAAAACTGCGGTACAAGCCAAAGAAAAAGAGAAAATGGGGCAGAGCACATGTGTTTGTCGTGCGTATTCCCGGTTCTGTACCGGCGGTAACATTCTTGAAACATTGATGGGAGTGATGTTCTTGTAATATAAATTCCATGTTTGCTTGTTGAATTGTTTCATCATTCAATCCCTGCAACTTATGGTGTCTTTCTGCATGCATCCATGATTCAGTTCACATTCTCATAAGCATTGTTACTCTGATTTGTGCATTTGCTACTTGTTTGGTTACTGTAATGTTGATTAATATGTTGTCTGGCTATGATTGTGTCTTTTCGTGACCAAACTAACCGTCTAGTTAGAATTCATCAAGGGGACATAGTTGAAATCCCTATTTTAGTCACATAGACCTGCCCAATTTGAGACGATGGGTGATCAGCCAAATGAGCAACCCCGTACTCTCAAGGATTATATGTACCCCACGAGAGCAAGCGAGCCCTCTTGCATTGTTTTACCAGCTGCTGCTGGTCAGTTTGAGTTAAAGGCGAGCACAATACACATGCTCCCTGTGTTTCGAGGGGTTAATGCTGAAAACCCCTACCATCATGTGAGAGAGTTTAAGGAGATTTGTGGAACCATGAGATTCAATCAAATGACTGAAGAATCTCTTAAATTGCGTCTATTTCCATTTTCTTTGAAAGAAAAAGCTAAGTCTTGGCTGTATGCCTTGCAGCCAGTCAATTAGGACGTGGGATGATCTCACGGAAGAATTTTTCAAAAAATTCTTTCCTAATCATAAAACTGCTACTATTCATCAAAATCTGAATAGTTTTGTGCAATTAGGTGGTGAGACCTTAGCCAAATATTTGGAGCGGTTTAATGATTTACTACTTCAATGTCCTCACCATGGTTTCGAAAAACGGAGACTTGTGCAAATTCCTTACGAAGGATTATACTTCACTTCTCGAACCATGGTTGAGTCAATGTGCAACGGTGAGTTCATTGACAAAAGTGCTGATGACTCGTGGACTTTCCTAACTGAAGTAGCTGAAAAAACTCAACAGTGGGAGTCCATCAGAGAACCTAGAAAGTCGATCAATAGAGGTAGTGTTCATAAAGTTGAGTCTGATTTTGAGAGTAATGTAAAGATTGCATCTGTGATTAGGAGGCTAGAAGCTTTAGAACTGCATAAAATTGATAAATCTAATGCATCTAATTCATGTAATCAGGTTTCCATTTGTGTTTTATGCGACAGCTCAGAACATTTAGTTGAGAGTTGTCCCAATTTGCATGTGATTAAGGAATCCAGGGTAGAACAGGCCAGCTTTGTATCAAAAGCATGAGAATAATCCATATTCACAGACATATAACCCAGGGTGGAGAAACTACCCTAACTTTTTATGGTCCAAGGGTCCTGTACAAGGGGGTACATCAGGAAACACACAAGGATTTCCTTATCCCAGGAATCCTCAGATGCAATCGCACACACAGTACCCCTCTGAGAAAAAGGTGCCTAGCATCGAGGAAAGTGTGGGTCTGTTGACCCAAAATCTTTTGCACAGAAGACCACTGACCAACGTTTTACAAGTTTAGAACTTAAGATGGGTCAGATCTGTGATGCACTTAATGAGAGGGAAAAGGGAAAGTTCCCAAGTCAACCTCAACAGAATCCTAAAGGTGCATTTCAGGCAAGCACTTCTACTTGAAATGAAACCTCACATGATCAAATGAATGCTGTCACTACTCTTCGCAGCGGTAAAGTAGTTGATAACAATGTAAATATGCCAGAAAAGAGTGAGTCAGTATCAAAGTCATCATTGCACACAACATCTGATGATACACCAATAATAGAAAATGAGTCTGAGCATGTCCTTAGACCTAAAAAGTCTGCTGATGTTGATATGTCTTTACCATCTAATGTGCCTGTAGCTCCTTTTCCTCAGAGGTTGGCGCAACAAAAGAAGGGAATATTGGAGATGTTCAAACGAGTCAACATTAACATTCCATTTCTCGAAGCAATTAAGCAGATCCTAGCTATCAAAATTCCTTAAAGATCTGTGCACACAAAAGCGAAAGCTTAGCGTGCACAAAAGAGCCTTTCTCACTGAACAGGTAAGTTCCATTATTCAAAATAACACTCCACCTAAGTTTAGAGACCCAGGTTGTCCAGCAATCTCATGCATCATAGGCGACCATATGGTCGATAAGGCGTTACTAGACTTAGGGGAAAGTGTGAACCTACTGCCATATTCGGTATATGTGCAGCTAGGTCTTGGAGAGTTAAAACCAACACCTATAACTCTGCAATTAGCGGACAGATCCATGAAAGTTCCTCGTGGTGTGGTAGAAGATGTTTTAATCAAGGTTGATAAATTTTATTTTCCTGTGGACTTCATTGTGTTAGATACTCAACCTGTGCAGAAGCCAGCCTGTCACATTCCTGTCATTTTAGGACGTCCCTTCTTGGCGACGTCCAATGCAATTATTAATTGTCGTAATGGAGTGCTGAAATTGTCGTTTGGTAACATGACTGTTGAATTGAATGTTTTTAATATTAGTCAACAACCTAAAGATCTTGATGATGAGGATTTGCATGAGATTAATATGATTGAGAGTTTGATTCAAGACTCATTGTCTGACACCATGTCTGTCGATTGACTTACATCTTTTTGATGATGAGTACATTAATGAAGTCTATTCTTTGCTTGAATCTGCACCTTCCATGGATATCACTAAATGGAAAACCAAAGTGGAGCCACTTCCACTTTCAGATTCTAAGTCTGTTCCGTCTCTTATTCAGCCACCTAAGCTTGAACTGAAACCATTGCCTGATACTCTTAAATTTGCATTTTTAGGCTCTTCTAATACTTTGCCTGTAATCATTTCATCTGCTTTAGATATAGAACATGAAGGTAAGCTTTCAGAAGTACTTAAGGAGCACAAAGAGGCCTTAGGATGGACAATCTCAGATCTTAAGGGTATAAGTCCCACAGTTTGCATGCATCACATAAATCTTGAAGATAATGCTAAAACATCTAGGGAGATGCAGAGGAGACTTAATCCTAATATGAAAGATGTTGTTAGAGGTGAGATCCTCAAGCTTCTTAATGCGGGTATCATATATCCAATTTCAGATAGCAAATGGTCAGTCCTATTCATGTTGTGCCGAAAAAGTCAGGTGTTACTGTAGTTCAAAATGAAAAGAACGATTTAGTCCCTACTCGAGTAACCACAGGGTGGCGAGTTTGTATTGACTATAGGAAGCTGAGCACAGTTACAAGGAAAGATCATTTCCCTCTCCCTTTCATAGATCAAGTGTTAGAAAGGTTATGTGGACATAGTCACTATTGTTTTTTAGATGGCTATTCTGGTTACAACCAGATTCACATAGTACCCGAAGATCAGGAAAAAACTACATTTATATGTCCTTATGGTACGTTTGCTTATCGTGTACGCCTTTTGGGTTGTGTAATGCACCCGCCACATTTCAACGTTGTATAATGAGTATTTTTTCTGACATGGTAGATAAGTTTCTTGAGATATTCATGGATGATTTCTCTGTCTTTGGGTCGTCTTTTGATGAATGTTTGCATCATCTTATACTTGTTTTGATCAGATGTAAAGAAAAGAACTTACTTTCGAACTGGGAAAAATGTCATTTCATGGTTAATTCGGGTATAGTTCTAGGGCATATCATATCTGAAAAATGCATAGAAGTAGATAAAGCTAAAGTTGACCTCATTCAACACTTGCCACAGCCTCTCTCTGTGAGGGAGATACGGTCATTTTTAGGTCATGCTGGTTTTTACCGGCGATTCATCACGGACTTAAGTAAAATTTCCAGACCCCTGTGTAATCTACTTGGCAAAGATGTTTCTTTTGTATTTGATGATGCTTGTGTGCAAGCATGGGAAGAACTAAAAACTCTTCTTACTTCATCCCCTATACTCAGATCACCTGACTGGAAATTGCCATTTGAAATCATGTGTGACGCGTCCGATTATGCTGTTGGTGCAGTCTTAGGACAGCGTGTTGATAGACTCCCTTATGTAATCTACTATGCTAGTAAAACTCTTAATGATGCTCAACTGAATTATTCAACTACTGAGAAAGAATTGCTAGCTGTTGTATTTTCATTGGACAAGTTTAGATCTTATTTGATAGGATCTAAAGTCATAATATATTCTGACCATGCTGCCTTGAAATATCTCTTGTCTAAAAAAGATGCTAAGGCTCGTTTAATTCGATGGATACTTTTATTACAGGAATTTGATCTCGAGATTCGAGATAAGAAAGGGTCTGAAAATGTTGTGGCTGATCACATGTCTAGGTTGAATGTTGAGGCTGTTGATGAGTCCTTGCTTATTAGAGCGTCATTTCCTGATGAACAATTGATGCTTGTGTCTGAAATGCCTTGGTTAGCTGATATCGTCAACTACCTTGCTACAGGTAGAATGCCCTCGCACTGGTCTAAACAAGACCGATCTAAATTTCTGCCGAGGTAAAACACTTCTTTTGGGATGACCCATACTTGTTTAAGTACTGCCCGGACAAAATCATTACGAGATGTGTCCCCAACAGTGAACCGAAAGATGTGATATCTTTCTGTCATGACCATGCATGTGGAGGCCATTTCGGTGCCAAGAAAACTACCGCAAAAATTTTATAATGTGGGTTTTACTGGCCATCATTATTCAAAGATAGTCATGCATTTTGTATTGCTTGTGAACGATGTCAGAAACTAGGAAGTATTTCAAAAAGAAACATGATTGCCCATGCAGCCTATTTTGATTGTTGAATTGTTTGATGTGTGGGGCATTGACTTCATGGGTCCGTTTCCTAATTCTGAAGGCAAGTTTTACATTCTTGTTGTTGTTGATGACGTCTCTAAGTGGGTAGAGGCAGTTGCATCCAAGACAAATGACCACAAAGTGGTGCTTTCATTCTTAAAAGAAAACATCTTTTCTCGTTTTGGCACACCTAGAGCTATAATCAGTGATGGTGGTTCTCATTTTTGTAATAAACCTTTTGAGTCATTAGTATGCAAGTATGGAATCACTCATAAAGTCTCAACTCCTTACCATCCACAGACCAGTGGCCAAGTAGAAGTTTCAAATAGGGAGATTAAGCATATTCTTGAAAAGACAGTTAATCCGACTAGGAAAGATTGGTCTTTACGATTGAATGATGCTTTATGGGCTTATAGAACAACATATAAAACCCCTATTGGCATGTCTCCTTACAGACTTGTGTATGGCAAGCCTTGTCATTTACCTGTTGAGTTAGAACATCGAGCATATTGGGTTATTAAGAAACTTAACTTTTCTCTTGATAAGGCAGGTACCCAACGGAAACTTCAACTCAATGAGTTGGAAGAGCTGAGAAATGATGCTTATGACAGTTCGAAACTGTACAAGAACAAAATGAAAGTGTTTCATGACAAGCGCATTTTGCGCAAGCCATTCACAACTGGCCAGAAAGTTTTATTGTACAACTCTTGTTGGCATCTTTTTCCAGGGCGTTCTAGATGGACAGGCCCGTTCTTGGTGCGCACAGTATTCCCTCATGGAGCTGTAGAACTCGAAGATGTAGCAAATAAGAACGTCATCAAAGTCAATGGACAGAGATTAAAGCCGTTCCTTGAACCAATTCCACCATAGATTGAAACTACTGATTTGGAAGACGCTGTCTATCTGGATTGAATCGGTTCATCTTGTATATACATCAGGTTTAGGATTCCTTTTTCTTTCTTCTTGTTTTTGCTTTATTTTGCTTACATTCAGAATATCTTGAACTGTTTTTTGTTGTGTGCTACCACAATTTTCTATTTTACTGCATTCGCCTTGTTGTTTGCCTTCAAAGCACACATCAAGTTCTGGTTTTACTTCAATCATTGGATCTGGTAACCACTTTCCTTTTCTATATATTCTTTACTTCTGCCCTTATCTTGCTAAAATGTGTTAGTTTTTAAACATTGAGGATACTGTTTAGTTCAGGTTTGGGGGTGCCAATAGATACCACATGAACTCTGTAGCGATTAGGTATGTTTAGAACTTGTTAATAAATAATGTCATAAAAAACATAGTTGAGCTCACCTACCTTGATCTGTGACACTTGTGAAAATATGGTATTTTAGGGTTCTTGATCTAGATGATAAGGTACTCATTTGATAGATTCCTGATTCTAGCACTATAATATGGGAGTGCGATGTATTTTATTTTATTTTTGATTTTTGTTTTTGAACATGTGGTCTGAAAATTTGCACTTGCATGATCTATCAAGCGTGTATAGCGTCTGATTTTACATAGTCTAGTAGACTGCCAATCATCTAGAATACTTGATGAGACTTGACTAGCTTGTTCTTTGGTTGATTGGGATTGAAGTTGGTGTATACATTAAGAGAA
Source organism: Papaver californicum (assembly GCA_023531435.1). Lineage (NCBI taxonomy): Eukaryota > Viridiplantae > Streptophyta > Magnoliopsida > Ranunculales > Papaveraceae > Papaver > Papaver californicum. Next base: position 1,222,988 of record JAJJMC010010614.1, read on the forward strand.
GCAACCATTGAATTTGACAGGGTACATCGAAAAGGGCTACCTCTTGCTAAAATTGTCATGTAATGCATCTTTTTGTTAAGTTTAACTGTTGTACATTCTCATGTTCCTAACTCTCTTATCATAAAAAAAGTCACAAAAAAATCAGAAAAAAAAAGAAGTAAATGATAAGAGTCTGTTTTGTTTTTCATTATCTTCTGTTCCATAAGGCAGTTTTTCTTTATCTTCAAAGTATTCAAAGTAAATAGTCAGTCAATCATTTTGTACGTATGTTGTAAATAGTAGTCTAATAATTCAAGGGAGGGTGTATGCCATCGATGTACAACGCGGGTAAACTGAAATATCACCAAACCTTATGGTGAACATTCACAATTCTCGTAAAGCCAGACAGCTAGCTTGGCTTTGAATCGGTTCTTAGTTTTTAACCATCTCTTAGTAATCGGCAGTCATAACTTCGTTTGATAAATCATTCTCTATACATGACTTAGGTAGATACACTTTACACTCTAATCACATGTTCATATCTGTTCGAACTCTTTTATTTCAAATTTTTTCTAAGTGCTGGAATCTGTGTGCCATTCTGAATTTGTACCTTTGAAAGCTAGATCGACATATCCATCTGTTGTGAACTGAACTTGAGATGCAGGTGTCACATTCATGGAGTTTGAGCTCAAACTTTGTCCTTGAACTTTGTGGGTATGTTTTAAGCAAACCCTCACGAGACTAAACTCGTCCACTAGGGACACTTAGTTTTTGTTTTACTCGAGGACGAGCAAAATTCAGGTTTGGGAGTATTTGATAGGTGCCTAATATAGGATATCTGTGTATCGTTTGATTGGCATTTATTATCTCAAGTGCTTTAATGTGCTATTTATAAGGCAAATTCAGTATACTCCTCTTTGTAAAGTTCTTTTGAGTATATTTGTGGCAAAATGCCTATTTTGATGTATTTGCTTTGATTTAGGAAGATGAAGAATGATGGGCATCTAAAGTGGGGTGACAGCTGGGTAAAGGATTGCATTTAAAGTGTGGACAATATCTTCTTGAGCATTGGTGTTCACGTGAGAAAATGAAGATCAAAAGAAAGCATGTAATTTTGTTAAGGTGGCAGACAAACTATTTTTGCTGAAGCTCACACGTCAAAGATGGTCATGCTATTTCAGGTTGGAAAGCAAAAATACCAAGTCAAACTTTTATTCTCTCATACTCCTAAACTTGGTATTCATGCCTAACACACAAGTAAGCCCTCTATCACCTTTACCAATTATCACTTCCATGATCAGAACCAAAAATCCATCCTCTTTCTAACTCCACCCGACAACAGTACCCATACCTCCTTCAACTGTCTACTAGACCAGCATCGCCGATCTCGCTATCTCTACAATGTTACCTATTTCCCATGTTCAAGCTAGCCCTAGATATCAGTAGCTAGTACTTTTGGAGCAGTTGAGTCATCGACCGACGGCGGAAATGACAACTAAATGTCAATCAGTTCCTTGCAACACCGACAGCATCAAATTATTTGTGAAGAAAATAGGGTGGCGGTTCAGTGGTGAGTTGTAATACTATCAAGTCCCTAAATATGTGTTTGTGTATTTTGTTGACTATGGGTATTGATAATTGGGGGAAATTGTTGTATAAAGAGGGCTTGCCATTATGTACTGAGAATATCCAGTACTAATATCCAGGGAGAATATCCAGTGAGTAGAAATTAGTTTCCATTTCCTGTTTCAATCTTTTGCTTGGTTGTTCTAAGTTTGTGACTCGCTAGAAATCAGTTGAAATAAAATAGAATCTGCATCAATGAGTTTATCTTCTAAACTTCATATTTCATCTGTTTCTATCAAAGCCATGTTTAATTTCATAACTAGGGTTTAGAAGAAGCCCTTAATCTACTGCTAGTCTATGTATGTTAATGTTATTGTTCTCTTTGTGCTTTACTGACTAAGGAAAGTTTAATCCCTGTGCTGCAATATATAACTTTCACCTTATATGTCTTGCATCTTAGGTTGTTAGAATGATTGTCTTGTTAGCCGTGCCATAACAAGACAACTAATATTAGGGATTAATACCATAGTTGACATTAAAATCCAACTTTAGGCTATCTAGGATTTGCGGCAGACTCGCATCTTCACCGCTTTCCATTATAAGGAAAAAAGCAATTCCATTAACTGAATAGTTTGGTGTAGGTTAAGTTGTAGATTCTTCACCGCTTTCCATTATAAGGAAAGAAGCAATTCCATTAACTGAATAGTTTGATGTATGTTAAGTGGTGGATTCGATTTCCCTAGTACCCTCTTATAGCCCTTTATTTCATTTGCATTTCTGTTTTCTAAGTTAACTATTGTTACAAGTATCTCGGCGTATCGACAACTTTTCCTATTTAAATTAGTACAGTAAGAATCTAAATCCGCACCAACTAAGTTCCCGTGGGAACGATCCGTGCTTACTGTATTCTACACTGTAAACACCGTATATTTACGATTATTTTTATTGTAGGTTTCTAAGCCTACCATCTGGGCTCAATCAAAAAACTGAGAATCCGAATCAGAGTCGTATTCTTCATCAGACTCACGTTCTGCTTCTAGGTCTTCCTCAAAATCTTCTTCAGGGTCCTCTACTTCAGAGCCTTTTCTTGGACCTTCATTTGGATCTTCCTTCGATTCTTCTTCGGAATCCTTGTCAGCTGCAAGGTCAATGGAATCCATCTGCTTGTCATAATAAGCATCCTCAGCATATTCAGCTTCATAGTCAGCTTGAACTAGCCGCTCCAGTCTCGCATTTGGAGAGAATGGCTCAGGATCATGCTTCACATGCTCCCAGTCAGAAGGATACCCATCTGCATCATAATCTGAAGCTACGTTATAAGGACGAATACCTCACTCTATCCGGTTTGTTTCTTCAATCCTCGTGATCATTCGGGAATGTCGCTTCTACGTGTAAGCTTGGAGTTCTTCATCCTCAGTCTTCTTCCTCTACAACTTTTCTGGGCTATAGATTTCTCTTCAACATTAATCGCGAATGTAAAATCAAAAACACGTTCACGTACCATCCCCAGGTGATTGAGAGGCATGCCGCGTACAAGCTTTGTGACTTTACCCAAAGAACTGTTGATTTCATCTCGTCAAATGGGAATTGCATGGTATCGTTTTCCCCATAGTACCTCTCATAAAATGCCAATACCATGACCCTGTCATACGTAATCATGGAATTAGTTCTCTACCACAGGCAACATACTAGAGTTCTCTACAAGCTCCCTAACTCTTTCACATTCAGTAAAGAGTCGCCATTGAGTCATTTTGAATACGAAGATTGTTTCCCCATAAGTCGTATGGCATTCTTATGATCCTATAAAATACAAAGAAAAAAAAACCCTCAAATAAAAAGAAATGTCGAGATTATTACGATGGTAGAGCATATGATACAAGCCCACGAGCCGCGGTATCGAAATAAAACTTCTCCATCATCTGCGAGTAACCCATAAGCTATGCCATTTCGTGGAGATATACGCATCAGGCGTATTGAGGGAACCTAAGAAGCTCTAGCTTTCTTTACCATATGGGTCTCACCTTCTTCTTCGTAATTACCATCACTACCACCATTACCATCACTACCACCATAACCATCACTACTGTCATTATCTTCATCACTTTATCCACAACTTTTTTTTATCGCTTTCTCCACCACCTAATCCACTAACTTGTTCATCACTTTCTCTACCACCATCATCTTCAGGTTCTAACGCAGATGGAATATCGGAAGAGCAGGAAGAAAAAGTGGAATCCGCTGGTTCAATATCTTGTTGTGTACATTCACGGATAGCAAACGATACCTCTTTCGTACTTTTTCCACTATATGCAACCCCAAGAATTTGTCGTGGTAGGGAGGTTTTGAAGAAGGAACTTGCATGTGTTATTTTTTTCTTGAGCTCTTTCATCATATATAATAAAGCATACACAGAAAATAAAAAAATCGAAATAATATTCATACTCATATTATAAGATTCATCATGTACTAAAGTGTCGATTATGATGACTCTACAACTATACATGACGACTTTTATGTAAACTGATAGCAAAGGTTCTAGATGCAGCAATGGGGGTCATAGTCTTAGTAAGAATAGAACTCAGTGACTAAAATGGATCAGTCGTATTAGGTGAGTCATCCTATCCATGCAAATAAGCCCCTCAACGTAGCATAAGGTGGTTGTTGTGCATATAATTGTTCATACAAAACTTAGGCTTTACAGATGGTTTAACGGGTTCATTTCTTCCATACTTGACGGATCTAATAATAATGAAAGGCGCTTGCTTTAGATGCTTCTTTCCTCGGGTTGCATATACCCTCGCCCTTCTTTCTCTTTCTCCCCTGCAGGGGGGGAAGAAAGGATGCTCTCCAATGAAAGGTCAAATCGGGACGCGCTGCTTGCTCCTACGTAGGATGAGGATAACCCGATTTTATGAATTGACGGGTTGAGCAATAAACTAACGGAAGAAGAGCTTGTTATAATGACATATAACCTCGACACGGAAGGAAAAATGAACTTTGCCCCGCTTCGATCTGTCTGTTGCCCCGCTTATTTACAAATTTTAATGAAAGGCCTGTCTTCTCGGCTATTACTCGAAAAGGAATTGTGTAGACGTCAGTACCAGCCTTCAAGAGAAAGCTATTTCCTCTCGTCACCTAACTAGTAGAATTTTCGCGAAAAGCGGATGACTGAGCTTTCCGTCTCACTCATCTTACCAACGATCTTTCTCAGTCACTAACAAGACTACAGATGAGGAAAGTATAGGTGTGGGCGGGGTAGACCATAAGCAAAGAGTAAGAAAGGCGGTGGTAGATAAGAGGAGGAAAAGCTCAGCGCAGAAACTGCCCTAAGATGGACATGATTTAGTCCTTCTTGCTACCTTTTAAATAGCGTGTTGAAAGAGGTCCTCCTATATCAAGAGATGTTAACTACGAATCTTGATCCCAAGAAAGTCTGTACAAGTATAGTCATCAAATACACCGAACAAATTCCCTAGGACTGCTATAACTCTCATAATATAAGCCACGAAACATGTGCAGATATACGACGATAAAGAACATGGAAGCCCCATTCGCATGCATATATCGGAGCAACCAACCCCCTTCAACATCTCTCATGATGTGTTCTACGCTGTTGAAAGCTATATCTACATGAGGCGTGTAATGCATCGCTAGGACGATGCCGATCACTATCTGAATGACTAAACAGATACCAGCTAGGGACCCGAAGCCCCACCAGTAGCTCAAATTGCTCGGGGTTGGATAATCTATAATAAATGTAAGGGGACATAAACCTAGACCTCCAACTAGGTACAAAATAAAAACTTGAATCGAAACTTAGGTAGACCAGAACGGTCTACCCCCATATTAACCACGCAGAAAAGGAGGAGGAAACGACCACCAAACAGCTGTGTTCGAGTTGGCTCCAAACTTAGATAGAGTATCAGCACAACCATTCCTTCTCTGTAAACATGAGAAAAGACAAACTATATGGACGAATGAATCTCATACAGTTATTCCATCGAACTCTCAAGTGCCATGGGGGTATAACAGACCCCTTCAACGCATTAATAACTATCATTGAGTGTGCTTAATTTACATGTTTTTAGTGTCATTTTTATTCTTTCTTTAGATATAATTCCTGCATATTACTTGTTATTACTTTTGTTTTCTATCTTATGTCTTACATTAGGTGAATCATCCGAAATCAATGGAAATGATATTCAAAATAGCTAAGAAGAGGAAAGGAGTTCATTCCGGCATGAAAAGAAGAGGTTAAAGGATAGAAACACAACTTTGAAACAAGAGTTCCAGGAAGATTTACAGTTTGTAAACTACCCCAGAACCCAACCGTAATATAAGTTGATTTAAAGACAAATTCCAAGAAGATTTACGGTTGGGTCCATGTTTTCCATATTTTAGAAGCCTGCACAGGTGCCAAACTACCCCATGGTCGGTGGTCTATGGTCTGGTTTATGGTCTTTTTAGGGTTGAAGTGTTTACTACTAATAAAGCAATGTTTTTTCATGATCTGGATGTATATAATGGTGGACATGAGTTTTTATGTGATCTAATTACTTGGGAGGTAGGGTTAAGTGGATTGAAAATAGTTAATTTATTTTGGTTTAGTCCTGAAAAATATGCCAAAATTGCTTAATAATGACGATGAGTACTTTAACATGTGGACCAAGGATGAAGTTGAAGATGATAGTTATGTGCATCTTTACACGAGTGTTAATGACAAAATTCTACAGTCTGGTGATGAATGCCCGTCATCTTCTGGGGACAAGAACCAATTAGGTATTTAACACCTACGTAGATGTGAGTAATTCATCATCTTCACTTAAATATGCTGATGTATTTGTTAATGTCAATGTTAACTCTAACATTAGCTTTCAACACCCAAGAAGCATGTTGGTAATTTACCAAAGGTATCTTCTGCAAGTAAGAAAAATCCAAGATTAGTTACTAGTCTATTGATGCACAAATTAGAAGTAAAGTGAGTTCAATGAAGAGATTGTTTATAATTGTGGATGATATTGAGGATGCCTTTAATGGGAATCAAACAACATTGGTGGATGTATGGTATGAAAACATTCCACTGGGAAATGTGGATGAGGATGAGTGCCATCCAATTTATAATGGTATAAGTCCAGTTTGCTCTGATATTGAATAAAATGATATTAGATAGGTCAGGTCAGGGACTTTGTCAAAAACTATTTTGATGATGACTTTTGGAAGACCTTTGGAAAGCCAGGTAATATTGTTAGATTATATATATAGTATTTTGGTTAGTTATATTATGTGTTATGAAATGACTAATAGTGTTATGTTTAATTTGTAGTGGATAAAGGAAATGATGTAACTATAGTGGATAAAGGAAACAATGTTGCAAGTGAGAATGTTGTAGTGAAGCTGAGAAAATTAATAACTTAGACTCTAGATCTGAATCCGAAGGAAATTCGGTTTTGTACCATGCATTTAAGTTTTGATTTTAAATTATTTGTTAGATTATCTTATTGATGACACTTGGTATTTACTTTTATTGTAGCTGAGCCACATAGTTATTTTACCAAGAGTTAGAGCATACATGGGGCAAAAAAGATGTTGACATTTAAGAAGATTTATTTTCTATTGGTGATGGACATGTAGTGTTTGCACCTGATTTAATAGAGGTGGGAATCCAGCTTGAAGACAAAGTTCATTTCAAGAAGCATCTTAGGTGTTATGCAGTTATAAAGAACTTCTAGTATATTTTAAAGCCCCGTGACAAGTTAGAATAAAAGTTAAATCTAGGTTTCATAAGTATGAAGAATGTAAGTTCCAAAATTTTGCATCAAATGGAAAGGGTGAAAAGACATCATATCCAACTTTTTATTGTTTTACCTTTATCTTTTTTTTTTCATAGTTAAACAACGTTATCTTAATTGTTGGGAATCTTGTCATTTTTCTTTAAAATTTCTTTATAGTTTAGGGTTACATTCTTCCTTCTTGTACATATATATTTCTACCTTTCTTTTAACTTCTTTCTTATTTTATTTGCATCCACCATTTCCTTCTATCTTACCACCTATAAATATGAGGAAACCAGAAATACCTTCTAAGAAGAGGAAAAGGGGCATGCTGAGCAGTGAAGTGAGAAGAGAAAAAGGACATGCAGAAGATGCAAGAAGCAAGGACACAACATAAGAACATGTGTTGGTTGTGAGGTTGGATAAAATCTAAAAGCAAAAAATCCAAGAACCATGGTGGATGGAGGGACACAGGCAACTTCTTACCCAGATCCAACTGAGCTCAAAACTAGCAGGAGAAGACTAGCGGAAGCATAGGTTCTATAAGAGGTAGAGGAGGTAGAAGATCTGTGTCATATTTTTTTATTGCTTCAACCACATCATCAACATCTCAAACTGCAACATCAACATCTTCTGCACCTGCATCTAGAGGCTCAAGGGGTAGAAGGCGTGGTAGATGAGCAAAGGGTGAAAAAATAATTATGCAACAGATTTTGATCTAGACTTTCAATGGTGTTGGTTGGTTCAGCCATACATTTCAAGTTCCAAAGCCAGAAAATAGGGAAAAGTCACATTCTTTGCAATTTAGTTGCTCTACTGCTTATTTTGTTATCTTTGATGTTTTTTTATTATGATCTTTGGATCAGTTTAATGTATGGACTTAATGGTGTTTGTAGACACTATTTTTTTTATCTTGTTGGATCATTAATATACATATAAGTAGTAAATTCATACTAAAAATTTTCTTCTTATTTCTTGTTCTTTCTATTATATAGGCAGATTGCTTTGTAGTTGCTTACACAGGTTAGCCATCTTCAACTTTGAAGATCTTTCTTAGAATTTGGAAGGAAAGAAAACAACATCAGAGACCCATTGGAAGTCTTAACATTGGGTGTTTTTGCATATCAGGTAACATAAACCATAGTTATGCTTATTTTTGCGAACCCTCATCATTACTTTTCCAATATAGTTCTTCTTACATGGTTGATTGATTTTTTAATTGACATGATTTGAATTGATGGTTCATGTCACTGCAGATAAAGCAAAAACTTGGGGTCGGGATCTGATAATCCATAGATTTAACTGTGTATGTTGCATCTACAAACCATTCATAGTAATTGCAGATGGAGCCGTTAAATAATTTTCTCACTAGGATACTCAGTAGTTTGAGACAAAAGCATTCTCCTAATACCATAGCAAGTTACATTTTATCACCTAGTGTAGGTCCATGGACACTAAATTGGTTCATGATTGCCCATCTCATATATAAAATATACTATGTTAGATGAATTGTTGCAACATTCTTCCACCAGGTCACTGCAATTACTTTTATTAAATGTTTGCATAATTCCACCACCCATTGCAGGAAAAAAAGAGTTTTGCAAAAACAAATGAGTAGAGACTAAGTGTTTTGAATATGTAAATTTATGTTTATGGGATTTTATGCTTTTTGCAGAGATATTGGAATGGATGGATCAGTGGTTTAATAACATGACTATTCAACGGTCATATTTCATATGTGAGAAGTTTCCACGTGGCAGTTGTCCACGTGTTAAATTTTTTACGTGTTCGTCACATGGGATGTGGTCGGTTGTCAACCAAGCTAAATTATTTCAAGTTTTTTCACTTCACAAAATATGGATTATAGTATAGTGGAAAGAACATCAAATTCATTCCTCGGAGAGGTATGAGTTGTATTTGAAAACTTATGTAACTAGGGGAATTTTGTGGTTTAATACTAAAGTAATTAAACTAATTATACTAGCAAAGATTGAATAAAGAGAATCAATAGGTTGAGAATATTGGTTAAAAGTTCATCTTCAATTATAAGATATGCAATTTAACTAATAACAAGAATTGTTACTTAATCATTCATTATCACTAGCCCTAGAGCACCCCATCGAGAGCATACTCCTGTAAATTTCTTACGTCATCACATACCATAACGATGAATATGCAAATACTACTCAAAGAACAACCTAACTCAACGTGCTATTAAGTTTAATCCTCCAAGAGAGTTAAGTTCTATGAATTAGGCTAATCAATGCAATAGATATACTACAAGTAATCTTTTTAACATAAGTCAAGCTTCTACATGCAATGACACGAAGGTTTTGACTACAATCAGTAATCACATTATTCTACTTATGACAAGGTTCATCAACAATTTCGTATCTCAAAACCCTGGTCTAGCTATAGATATGCATTCATGGTTATTTAGTATCACTCCTAAATAAAAATTTACCCAATCATACATGGCGATAATAATCAGTTGAACAAGAACGATAATGATGAGAATAAGTTAACAAAAACTAATGTATTAATCATGTTTCTAATATCCGACTACATCCTTAACCAATATAAAAGGTTTATCTCATAACGGATTTCTCAAAATACATGGAAATTATAGAAGAAAGCAAGTAAAGCAAACCCTAGATATCGTGATGATCAATCCCAACTCCAAGCCTAGCTCGTATGCTCTTGTAAAAAAGGTCTCCTTTTGTGTCCTAAAAATCTATTCCTAGAGTTATTAAGTCTTAATATACAGTACTCATGAAATATAGGTGTTATAGTCGTACTGAGACCATGCTACCTTGACTTAGAAGTAAAAAACGCGTCCAAAAAGTGGCCCCCGTCGTATCACAATCATCCAATACAACCCCTCTTAAACACCGATGTGAAACCTCAAAAATGAAGTTTTTCTGTCTAAAATATTGCTTACAATCGGTGGATATAATCCTCCATAAGCGTCGATTATAAAAGGCTCAAAAACATAGTTTTTATGTCTAAAATGTCATCCATAATCGGTTGATATGAACCTCGTATCCACCGATTCTGGGGAATCCTCTTTTCTCCGACTTCTTTGCTCATAACTTCTTAGTACGAACTCGGAATAACCTCAATATTTTTGCGTTGGCTAGGTATTTAAATTCTCTTCATGATGATAATAATAAATTCTTGATTTGAACGATATAAAATTGGTCTTTGGCCCTTCTTCACTTGTAAAACTTGACTTTCTTGTTCATTCCATGTCGCAGTGAACTCCTTTCTTCTTCTTTGGTTGGATTAACTTCAAAAATCCAAAAGAACTCAAAAAATAAAATAAATCGCATAATGATATGAAAACTAATAAGAAAGCAGTGAATTAGAGTACAAAACTAATGAAAGTAATGCACCTATCAAATTCCCCCACACTTGCCTTTTTCTAGTCCTCGAGAAAATTAACTACCTAAAACTAAGGTACAACAACTCAATTTCCTTGAAGTCACGGTTACACCTAGCATGTGAAACAATCCTTTAAACCCCTAAGTATAGTGAACGAGTTATAGTCTCATGAGGATTTACAAGAGGTATACCCAAAAAACCTTTACTCCAAATTCTAAGTATTCCAAAGCCACAAACATCCAAAGAGCTATGAGGATATAAATTTTCTGCACGCTAATAAATAGAAGTTAGAAGTACAAAAAAACTTTACTCTTACGCTTAATTGTTGAGAGATGAGTGTGTAATTAATGTATTGAACCAATGCCATATGAAAGTGTTTAGCCTCGAGAGCAATCAGATAAGAATTTATCCTTGACTTCTTCCTCACCAATAGAATTTTATAATATTGACACTAGTAAGACGATAGAAATGGGTATCACATGTGTGCAAGCAAGAGTGAAGATAGAACACTTGCACACGTTGAATGATGACGCTTATTTTTTTTATTTATTTTATTTATTTTATTTTTTTTAATGAATTTTTTGGTGATCTTTAAAAAAGAAAACCAATCATTATGCAAGGATGGGAATGCTCACTTACCTTCTCATCCGATCTACATTTAGCACCACTCTTACAACAAATAGAAACGTCTTCGTTTTCTTTGTCTTTGGCTTCGACTATTGATGATGAACTTCTGAACTTTCTAGAACTTAGAAAACTTTTACTCATTATTCTTCGATTTCTTGTTGCTTGAGACTTCTTCATAGATTTATTCTTTTCTATGGCCTTAAATTATGAAATAATAAACTAACGATAAAACTTATATACAAATCTTTTTTGTATTTTCGTGTTTTTTTTTATTTAGATTAATGAATCTGACATTAAAATGGTCATGTGAAAAAGACTTAAGCACCCGATTCTTCACAACTTGTATTTCCTTGGTATCATAAACTTCAAAAACTTATTTATTTATTTTTCCAATTTGTCTTCACTTTTGATATAGAATTTGGCTCATTACTTTTCTTGCTTGCAATCCTTGAAAGTCTTGAACTTTCTTCATAAATTTTGATATCGCTCCATTTGTTGAAGATGATGATGTGTTTATATTGTTGTGTTGAGAGAGAATTGTGCCAAGTGCAAATAAGACTACACAATAACGTTTATTCGCAATTTTTATGTCACCCTCATGATTAATAGAATTAGAACTCAAGAGATCAAACAGTGCTGAAGGGATACGAGATTGAGTAGCTGATCATTCTACTCGGAGTTAGCGCATATGAACACTCTAAACGAAAAATATATGTTGAAGGCTTGGTGCCTCACTCTTATTTTTTTAACGGATAATGTCTATTATGGTTTGTCCTTTCCTAACTCTCTAATGCTGCATTCAGTCTGCAGCTAATTCGCCACTGGCATGGTTAGGTTCATCATGGTTACCCTCTCAATGATTAAGAATCTCGAATGTAAGTTCCCTAGGACTTCTAAGTTCAATTATTTGGTAACAACTCTGTATGTAAACTTATCTAAAAGTATACTACATGACTCTAAATTCTCTAAAGTTGGAGGTTTTTATGCAATATTTACAAAATAATTAAAAAATTCTACCTATAAAAGTGAATATCAAATTATGCTTAAACACCCCCCATACTTAAACTTTACATAGTCCCCAATGTAATTAACTCATCCAATGTAGAATCAAGGTGAGAAATTCCTAATATGATATGCGAACTAAGAAAAAAAAAAAGAAGATAAATATAAAGATAAAGATATAATATAAAACAGATGGGTTGCCTTCTATTCATCACTTAGTTTAACGTCTTCATCCTGACTTGGCATTCGCCTTGCTACTCCTCTAGAGGGAGTGCATCTACAAAGTTGATAACTTCCATGACTTTAGATGTGAATGGCTCATAATACGACTTTAATCGATGTCCATTCACATGTAGCTCCTTTCCCGTGGCTAAAATTCGAATATCTACCGCACCATGAGGAAAAACATGAAGCACAATAAAAGGACATATCAAACGAGAACTAATTTACCAGAAAATAAAGTAAGATGTGAATTAAACAACAAAACTTTCTGTCCAAACGAAAGTGTTTTCTAGAAATCATCTTATCATGAAAAGTATTTGTGTTCTCCTTGTGAATTTCTGAAAATTCATACGCATCATTACAAATCTCTTCTGATTCACTGAGTTGGAGTTTTTTTTGCTTTCATGTACCATCCATCTCCATATTGCACTGTTGATGTAATATCCCGATTCGACATGTAGGGATGGAATATAGGTAATGGTTTGTCCTTTCCTAACACCGAGGCCTTTTCAGCACAATCGGCTCCAGAGTTGGCAAAAAATTTGCAGTTAAGCATGCTCGGGTTGGAGCAAACCAGGGATGGGTGACCTCCCGGTAAGATGTTGCTGGATAACCGCAGCGGTACCCATTGAAAACACCACACTGCCGGATAACCGTAGTGGCTAAGTGGGGACAATATCGGTGGAGGGTCGAGTCATTACAAATGGTATCAGAGCTGACGACGGGTCACCTTCCGAGGGTGGGAGATTACGCTGGATGGGGTGTTCCAGGTATTGGTCTCATGAGTGGCAGGAAACGTCGAAGATCTGGGCTTGAATATATTCCGGAGTTGAGGAAGGCTCCAATTTAAGATGGTGGTAGTAATACCCCGATTCGGCAAGTAGGGTTCACTGGATAGAATATAGGTAATGGTTTATCCTTTCATAACACCGAGGCCTTTTCAGCACAACTGGCTCCAGAGTTTACAGAAAACTCTGTAGTTAAGCGTGCTCGGGCGGGAGCAATCCAGAGATGGGTGATGCGTCGGAAAACCGATTTTTTTTACCACAAGCGCACAGTGTTGAAAGATGTGGACAATAACAAATATGGTTCGTTCCCATGAGGAGTGTGTATTACTTATACTAATTAACTCAAGTAACTTTCAGGTCAAAAGATGTTTTTCAGATTTTTAAAATAAAAAATTAAACTAACGAATGAGTTAAAACTATTTAATAAAGATTGAAATCAATAATAGAAAAAATGTTAAGGTTTTGGGAATCCGTTGTAGATTAGGGTTTACTTGCGTTCATCACAAAGGGTATTGATTTTACTCGTGCAACATAGCAAATCTAGCTACTAATACACGAAAGATATTTCGTTTAAGAATTGAAGAAAAGAATTTTCAAAAAAAATTGTTTGTTCTCAACCTAAGGTAGAATTTCGAAGTACTAGGTATACGTGGCATAAAAAGTCAAAGAATATTCATAAAAAGATTATCGTGAAAGGGTCAACGATTTCTTCTACTAATCAAACAATGAACTATACATGGCATAGAACATGAAAAATCATCGAGAAAGATAAAACATTGAAAGAGAGACAAAACATTAACATTAAGATTTTATAGTTGAAAACCCTAGTTTTGAAACACAAGAAAATCTATCTTTACAAGTTCGTCCTTTTACCCTAACAAAGAAATTTATCTAGACATGACTTTATTAAAAGCTATTAAAAATTCATTAACAAAATATTCTATCTGTGAGAATTTGTGTCCAAAATTGTATTTTGGCTCCCTTTTATATAGGCTTTGGTAACCTCCTCTTGATCCTTATCCAACTAGAAAACCTAATCTCATTAAACTCTTTCACTTCCTTTTGATCCTTATCCAACTAGAAGACTTAACCTCCTCAAAGTTCAACAAAAACCCTAATTTTCACGTCAAAGGCGAGCCCAAAACACTTCCCTTATCTCTTTTCCTGCGCAAGCCCAATAAGGCCCAAAATATCCCAAATCCAAGTTGGTTTCACGGCTTTGCTCATACGAAGTCAGAATGACCTCGTTCTTTTGTCGTTGGCTTCGTAATTCAATTGTCTACAAATCCTGGATTTGAATGAGCTACACTGGTTCTTTCAGAGATGTAACCTAACAAAAGACATAAACTACAAAAGTAATAATAATACACAGTAATTCACACAAAATCTAGCAAATAAGTATAATGAAATGATACTTAAAATATGTAAGTTATGCACTTGTCAATGGGTGACCTCCCGAAGCTGTTGTTGGATGACCACAACGGTGCCCGTTAAAAACCCCTACACTGCCGGATAACCGCACTGGCTAGGTGGGGAAAATATCTGTGGAGGGTCGGTTCATTACAGTTGAATATCCCCAAAAGCCTTATGCTCGATTTCAATAGGAAACAGATAGCATGGTTTATAATACGCAAGCCTAATAGAAAACATCCCAATCGGTGTTTTTTATACGGTCTTATATGCCCACAATGCATCATCAAGTCGTAAACTCCTATGCTTTCTTGTAGGATTTACTATTTTCTCCTGGATGTACTTCACTTTTTGATTAGATACTTCTGCTTTTATGTTAGTCTATGGATGGTATGGTGTTGCTATCTTGTATGATACATTGTACTTCTTCAACAAGCCTTCAAAAAAGTTGTTTCGAAAAATGTGATCCTCTATCACTGATTATGGCTCTTGAAGTTCCAAACCTTGTAAAAATATATTCTTGAGACAAAATCTGTAACAGAAATGAGTTCCACCCATTTCGAGACATAATCAACATCTAGTAGGATACAAAATTTACCAATGAAATTAACAAAAGTTCCAATAAGATTTATACCCAAAATATCGAACACCTCAACGAAGTGGATAACCGTTTATGACATTTGATTTCGAGCACCTAGATTGCCCATTATTTGGCATCGATCACAAGTAGAAAAAAGTATGTATGCATCTTTGAATAAAGTTGGCCAAAATAAACCACTTTTAAGTACCTTGAGTGCGGTTCGTTTAGACCCAAAGTGTCCTCCACAAGCATATGAATGGCAAAAAGACAAGATAGAGTTGGATTTAGATTCGAGTACGCACCTTCTTATAAATTGGTCTGAACTGTGTTTCCATAAATATGGATCATCCCATATACATTGATTAACTATCTTCTTAATCTTGTCTCTCTCAGCACATGACAAAGTACTTGGGATTTGTAAATACACTTGTTTTAGGGTGAAAACAAATGTACTTCAAAAGAGTACTTTCAAGTAGGTTTGAGAGATCAAGCTCGAACAGGACGAGCCTAAACCAAGAAATGGCCGTTCATGTCCTGATTCGATCAAAAAGGTGGAGAAGATTAGGTAGATATTAGGGGAGGGAAGCAAAGAAGGTTCAAAAATCTCAGTGTGATGAGTAATTTTAGTGTGTAAAGAAGAATGGATTATCTCTAGGATGAATCGTTAATTCTGTATATCTTAGTTGGTTTTCTCTTGTTCTTTCAGTCTTTTATAGTTCTGAGAAGACATACTGATTCTCCTAAGTGGTGGAAGTTACAAAAGAAGTGGAGGAGTAATGATTATGGAGATTGTAGTGGAGTCATGTCCGAAAAGTAAGGAAGACTTGTATGACCACTATTCCTCGTTCTCTCAACTGTCTTACAAATATCCCACTACTTGGTACCTTCTTATTCGTGGATGTGTTACCACAACACACGATTTCCGTAGATCGCCAGACCAATACCCCAATAAGAATCCCCCCATCTATTGTATTTGATATCTCGTAGAATGATAGTGGAGTCGTGGACCACTACTGTTTTGATTAGGTCAAGTGAAGTCAAATGACTTGCTAAGTAAGTGAGGCAAGTTGCGCAACTCACTGAATTGGTAATTAGACTAATCAGTGTCGAGTCCGGTAAGTTTAGTGGTTACATACTAACTTTGAAATGACATGGCATAATCTTAATGGCCCAATGTTAGCTTATAAGTGACTTGGCATAAATATGGAAGATGTCTGAGGCAAAGATTGTAAAGAGCTCCTTAAGCAAGAAGGCTTATTAGATAATCATATAAGATTAATGTTGGCATTAGGCAAATATTGAGAAGAATAACGCATTTCTAAGGAAAACAGCTAGAAAGGCTAGCACTGGATTCTTAACGCAAATGGTAATGTATTAGCTCTTTAGGCGCAAAAGCTAATGTGCTAGCGTTTTGTCAACAAGGTTAATGTTCTATCTTCTAGCAAAGAAGCTATCTTTTTAGTCGCAAATGCTAAGACGCTATTAAGGAGGCTTAGCGCTTTTAGCGTAAAGGCTAGGAAGCTAACGCTTTAAGCGCTGCTAAGTCGAAGAAGCTAGCACCACTGCACTAGGGATAGGACGCTGCTAAGCGTTGGAGGCTAGTGCCAATGCCTTAGGGGTCAAGGAAGCTAGCCTAGCTGGCGTACTTGGCCAAGGAAGTTAGCGTTTCTTGCGCTTAGGCTAAAATGCTTGATAACCAAGGAAGCTAGCAGTTCTTGCGCTAAGCTAGCACCAAAGTCAAGGAAGCATGCGCCCAAAAGTCAAGGAAGTTTGTGCCACAGTCAAGGAAGCATGCGCCAAAGTCAAGGAAGCATGTACCTTTAGCGCTGCTGGGACGCTTGCTAAGCCAGGGAAATTAGCGCCAACGCGCTAGGGCTAAGAAGCTTCTTGGCGAGGGAACTAACGCTTCTTGCGCTAAGGCTATAACGCCATTTGGTCGAGGAAGCTAGCTGTTCTTGCGCTAAAACAGGATGCTACCGCCAATGCGCTGCTAAGCCGGGAGGCTAGTGCTAGACTGGCGCTGATGCGAGAAAACGCTAGGGTTGGCCTATCTGAAAGGCTCAATGCCTCTTTGAATGCATCACTCCTTGTTTGTGGCGCGTCTAAGAGGAATCACTACTCCATATGACCTATTTTGAGACACGTTGATTTTTTGGTTTGAGACACATATAAAGGTAGCTAATGATACTACTCATATATGAGTCTCAAACTAAAAACATGTTTTGTTTTAATTAAGATCAATCTAAAATAATTAAGAGATACCTTAAGTGTCTCAGTATATGATATATTTGTAAATTTTTAATTTTTTAAGGCTTATTAGTAAATTATAAATCTTTATTTAATTATATTTTTTTTCTTTTTAATTTGTATTTCATTTTCTCCCAAAAACCCAAAACTTCCCCGCCAAAATTCCCTTTTCTTTTCGATTTCTAATCTCTTTCGCAATAAATTTTCCTACAAAAGTCTACATCTCACAACAATTATTTTGAAATGAATCTAAATGATTAATACTACTTTCCCTCGTTTATTTCATGTTTCCCACTCCATTTAATTCAGATTTTAAAAAATTAAATATTCAAATATCTCATTTATTTCATGTTTCTCGCGTTCCTTTTTCCTTCTTTTTCTTCCTGCGTTTTTTCCTTCTTCAACCTATGAGAGAAACCAGTGATTCAATATCAAAGATAAACCAGGGAGAAACCTTAGTTAAAGAAATCAAAAGTATCAAAAGTCTTCAAACCAAATATAAAAAACCTAGAAATCTCGGAAATCAAAAAGTCTCAGTATATCAATTCCAGGTATGAAAAACCCAGAAATCGATTTTTAATCCTAACATACAATAAGTCCATACCGGAAATCAAATCTATTTCCACAAATCTTTCCATAAATCAATAACCGAGCGCAAAACCCTTTAAGTTTTCTAGAAAATCATATCTATTTTTCCAAACAGAAATAAACCCTAAATCGACCAAAATCAATCCTAAGCTTGTTATAACAGAAATCAATAACCATTTTTACAGATTTTTAGTAACTTAATCTCGGGTATAGAAGCCCATTTAACATATTTTGAATATTTTGATTTTTTAAACCCTAGAAATGGGTTTTTAATATCGATTTTGAAACTGGCATTCAAGTACAAAACCTGAAAGATTCAAAGAATAATCAGGTATAAAACCCTAATCTTATTACTTATTTTTGGTTTCAGTCTTGATTTGAGCTTATTGTTTGAATAATATAGTTCGTATGGCATTTTTTTCTCTCATTCAGATCAATTTCTTTTACTTTTCTGTCCAGCTTTATTTTTCTATTTCAATTGTTGTTGCACTTCAATTTCATCTTCCAGCATTCATGCTTCACTCAAGTTTCGATTTTGAGTTTCTTTACCTTTAAATATGCTGGAAATCTTTATAGTTTCTTTGATTTTTCTCATGATTCTCCCATCCACGTTGAGTTTCTTTCCCTTATTTCTTTAGATCTTTATTGGCGTTCGTTGGATCTTAATGTTATAATATATCCTGAGAAATATGATTATGGGTTTTAAATGATTTTTTATGCTTGGGTTCTCATGTTTTTTTTTTTTTTTGACAGATTTTGTAGCTTTAAGTGGAGAAGATCGTGCTAGACTTGTTAATGCTTTTAAGGTGAGTTTTTTCTCAAAGAAAATTCAAATTTTAGTTGATTTATTGGGTTTTTTTGGCTGATTTTTGTTGAGTTTGTTTGTAGAATAAGCTTCAGACTTTGGATGGACAACATTTTGTTGTACTTGTACACCAAATGTTAAGAAGCGAGTTGAGGCTTTGAAAGAGATTCAGGTTTGTGGTTGTTTTCTCTAGTGAAGTCAATTGATTGAGTATTTTTTCTGCTTGGGTTTTTGATTTTGATTTTGTGTTTGGTTTTGTTTGGGTGACTGTGGAGTTTAGATTTGGACAGGTTCAGTTAGAATGAATTAGTATGCTACACAAGGATTGCTTGTTTTTGTTGTAGTCATTTATGAGACAGTTGCCTCATTACTAACAGTGTTGTTCCTAAGCAGCATAGGTGCTAAATATGTATGTAATACCCGGATGGTAGTCATTTTGTTTCTTGAGTTGTAGATTGAACTCATTACACACACTCATATTTAGTTTACTTGAACTAATCGATCTTTCCTAGTTAACATAACTGTTTTGATTTTTTTTTTATCTCCGTTGTCTTTTTCTTTGAGGTTTGCTCTGAGTTTTGTTATACTCTTTGTATGTCTTTTATGGTACTGACAGATTTTTTTCAACATTTTCGTTGCAATACTCTTGGTGATGTTCAACAAAGTTGCTCTCTCTTCATATAGTTTTCTGTGTGCAAGTATTATCACTTTCTTTCAGGTACTATTTTTTTTATTTTTTTATTTTTGCCATAAAACAACTCTAACATTCTCATACTTTTATATGTTACATGCCTAGCATCATTTTTGGGTTGGAATTTCACTTAACGTTGATCCGGTTTTAATTTGGATCTGCTAAACTAGTTGATCAACTTAACCAAAGCGTCCTCTTTTTTAATCTCTTCTCGCCGGTTTGCAAGCATTAATAAATTAAAGCTATTCCAAACTTTTGTTTAGTATAGCTTTTAAGTGTGGGTCTTCAAACCATGTGGGATATTTTACTATCTTGTTACTTCTCATTTCTTAACATTACATGTCTTATTCATGCTTTTCTTGTCATTTTTCAGATCACTAAGTTTTTAAAACCAGACAAGAAAATTGTAGATCTTGTTGGAAATGAGAAAATAAAGGCCAGTGTAAATGTTAGACATATTGTCACTCCATGCTCTAGAGATTCCAACCCAACGGTCATTCCGAATGTAATTCGCTGTTATGGCAGGTTAGTTTTCTCTTTCCGTTCTTATGCAATGGTTATCTTGTTTTTCTTTCCTTGAAGTGAATATTCATCTGCAAAACATTAGAAATGAGTAATTTAATCATTTATATAATTTCAGTAGCGACAAGGTAATAGTTTTTATTGAGACCAAGGGCTGTGCTTCTGACATATCTAAGTTATTTCCTGGAGCGCGTGCTTTGCATGGAGATATTCAACAGGCCATCCGTGAGGTAAGTTCTTATTAGTTGGCATATTATGTGTTCACACTTGGTTGGTCATCTACGTCCCTACGAATCATATTGATAACTGTCGATCATTATCTGTTTTTGTTAAATCAGTTTTCTGTGCTTGTATTCTCTTGCCCTTTTTCTAATTTGAAGAGTTGCATTTCAGGTCACAATCTCTGCTTTCAGATCCGGCAAGTTCCTGACTTCAATCACCACCAGTGTGGAAGCCCATGGTTTGGACATCAACGTTCAATTAATCATTTAGGTATTTGCTTTCTATTTTATATAGAGATGCCATTACTAGTTAAATTTTTTAGCCTGATTTACTGAATCTCGTGAATTGATATTCCATTATTTTTATTGAATGTGAACCCCCAAGAAATGTAGAAGCCTACGTTCATCGTTCTGGGCATACTGGGAGGGCAGGTATGTATGTGAAACTCGCTTTGTGTTTATATATATTTATATTGATATCAAGTTCAATCATAACAGGATAATTTTTTTTTTTCAAGGCAACACTGAGGAGTTGCTGTAATGCTTTATGATTCAAGGAAACATAACATTTCTAGAGTAGAAAACTATGCGGGTCTGAAATTTGAGCACATATCTGCTCTTCAAGCCACCGATATCGCAACTTCTGTTGCTCATGAGATATCTGCAGCAATCCTAGAAGTCTCCAATAGGTATATTTATTATTTACTGTTTGCCCAATTCTTCCGATGCTTCTGGTGCCATGATTAATTTCAGTTAGTTTATTTTTGGAGTATTTGCTTATAATAAGTATGTTCAGTATATTAAGTAAGTTCCCTAACTCTTTCTATTTATGTATGTACGAATTATGTTGTTGATGCTTGTCTAATGTTATGTTTGTGCATTCAACAGGAAACTGGAATATCACTTATTGCAACCATGAATTTTGCTTAAGACGAGCCGAGCTAAAGACGTTGGTTGATGTGCACGGATATAAGGTTCATTAGTTTCTCGTATTTAATGAACCAAGCTTAATTTGCGTCATGCTTATCAAAACCATGGTTATTTTCATTTATACTTTCAGTGCCTTGGTTAAATCAAATTGTTTACATTCATTGTCATTGTTAGGCAGGGAACTAACCCATGACGAAACTACTATTATAATTGGAGTTTTGGTACGGACTTAAAAATCTTGATTTGTCCAGGATATAGTTACTGAATTGCAGTTACATACATATGTATAAAGTGTTTCCTTTTGTTTCAGGTTGAAAATTTGATCTTTCGTAACCCGGTAGAGAAGATGCCAATTCGGAACACCGTTATCAGAAAAATCCAGAGGTACAAGCATTTCCTGTTATAAAAATGAGATCATTTATAAATGTCAATAACCATTTGATGTTAATCATAACTAATGATGGAATATCACGTCAGTCAGGGTTCAGGATAATTTGCCATATTACGAACCAAGAATCTTAGTGATACTTATGCACCTCTCTATCTCTATTGTGTCCGTGATACTTTAGCGTTTAAGTTTTGTTAAACTAATAAAAACTTATATCTTTTTTTTGACAGGAAACTAAAACTGGACAAGGATGAAACTCACTTCTCATGGGTAAGAGTCTTTTGAAATTTTTTATGTTTTAGCTTTCCATCTTAATTGTTTAGAAACTGAAAAACTTAGTCAAACCAAGTTACATGCTTGCCTACATGTGTATAATTGATTCGTTGATGGTCCTTTATTTTTATTCCAGTGTTGGTTCGGAGTACTACTTAGTCAGTTGCATATCATAAGAACCTCATTTGCATAGAGCTAGAAGTTATGAAGACAAACGAGATTGTTCATGTAGAAAGGATTGTTGATTCAATGATTGATTGATTATGATTCATTAATTGATTGATAACGATTTTTGAAATTGATTCATATGTGATGATGAATGCGATTAATATAATTATTGGGATCGTATGTGATTGAGAACAGAATAGTGCAGGTGTAAGAAATCTGAATAGTGCAGGTGTAAGAAATCTGCAGGTGCAGGACATTTTAATTTTAGGAATCCCCAATTCAAAATATGGGATTTTTTTAATCAATTTAACATTTGAGACGCATATAACCGTAGCAGATGAAATAAATATATGTGTGCACCATTTAATCACCTGTTGTTAAACAAATTTGAGAAGGATGATAGGTGCACTATTTGGATACTCTAACTCATTGATTTCTTGTCAGTTTCATATCATTATGCTCTGATTTTGTTTGTTTATGAGTTTTTTAGGAGTTTTGAAGTGTATTCAACCAAAGAAGAAGAAAGGAGTTCATTACGACACGAAATGAACAAGGAGGTGAAGTTT
Source organism: Papaver californicum (assembly GCA_023531435.1). Taxonomy (NCBI): domain Eukaryota; kingdom Viridiplantae; phylum Streptophyta; class Magnoliopsida; order Ranunculales; family Papaveraceae; genus Papaver; species Papaver californicum. Next base: position 1,245,716 of record JAJJMC010010614.1, read on the forward strand.
TGCCAATGGAGAAGGGCCAAAGACCAAATTCAACTCATTCAAATATAGTAGTTCTTAATACCATTTTGAAGAGAACGAGAAGACGAAGCCAACGCAAAAAGAATGAGGTCATTCGAAGTTCGTATGAGGAAGTTATGAGCAAAACAGCCGGAAAAAAAATAGTGAAACACTCAACAAGATAATCGAGAGATAACAAGGGAAAGTTGTCTACCGATTATGGGCAGTTCGGGTACAGAAGAACTTCGTTTTTGAGCTCCAAAAACCGGTAGATAACATGGAAATCGAGTCTACCGATTATGGCAAGTTATCTACCGATTATGGTAAGTTATCTACCGATTATGACAAGTTTTGGACATATGAAAGTCATATTTTGAGTTCTTACAATCGGATAAGGAGGGTGTAGTGACTACCGATTATGACTCGACGGGAGCCACTTCTAAGACACGTTTTTGACTTTTAAATCAAGGTATCATGGTCCCATTAGGACTCTAACACCTAGATATGATATAGACTATATAAGAAGACTTCCATAATCCTAAGGAGATACTTTTTGAAACTTGAAAACACAAGGAGAACAAGAAGCTAGGGCTTGGAGTTACGATTGAACATCACAATTTCTAGGGTTTGCTTTACTTGTTTTTTTAATTATTTTCCATGGGTTTTGAGAAATTCATAATGAACTTAACCTTTCTTATTGGTTAGAGATGTAGTCTTAAGTTGAAAAACATGTTTATTAATTGAAGTATTCATTCTCATATGTTCATAATCTCGTCATATCGCATGTTCTACCGTTTATAACGTCTTCTATGATCGATTGCTTGTTTGTTTAAGTCGCGAATTAGATGAGCATGCATTGACATCTATAGCTAAACTAGGGTTTGAGATCCGGAATTGTCGAAAGATCCTTGTTACAAGTAGCATAACATAGTTGTTAATGCGGGATGTTACCATACAATTATGTGTAGAAGCATGACCTAGGTGTGGCTTTTGCGTCGGATTGCTTAGAATAACCTCAACTTATAAAGACCATTGCTTTCATTGGGTTAAACTTGAGTGGTTCTTGCGCCAAGTTATTCGTTGAAAATGATTCAAAGAATGGCTATTGCGCCTTTGATGATAATAAGAGTTTTGCCGGAGTAAGCTTGCGATAGGATGCTTTAGGGTTATTCATATTGAGAGTGCATGAATGTTGAATATGATTTAGTTGATAACATGTTGGAAGATTGAAGATGAACTCTCTAACCAGTGTTTTTTATCTTTGATATTCGTTTTAATCTATTTGTTTTAGTATAGTTTATTTATAATTATAACCAAAACCTCCCTGTTTACATAAGTAATCGAAAGTAACCAACAATCACCTGCCTCTCTGTGGTGAGGTAAGAACTTGAATTAATATTGCTTGACTGACAACCGACTAACGGATAATTAAGAGTCACAGGTAATTGAAGTAACGTTTTAGGTGTCTCTTAAATTAATTAAGCGTTGCTTCAATTGGCCAAATAAATAATTCTGGTTCACCTAAAAGCGTCGCTAATAGTTTAAGAGACAAATGTTATGCATCCTTTAATTAAATTAAGAAATGCTTATACGTGTCGTTTTATCTGTACCACAAATTAAGTACGCGCGATTTGAGACACTTATAAATGTTGCTTATATTCAAAGCAACGGTTATAAATGTCTCGAATCAGGTGATTTGGTGTAGTGATTGGCGCATAATTCGTGTATTGTCCTTGAGCAAAGTACTAAATTGGCATATTTTGAGGTTAGGACATCAATTTGTGATGTATTCTTTGCGAACAAGGTGATAAGCTAAAAATGTATTTTGGGGATTAAACGTTAGCTACTCCCAGATTTGATAGATGTTATTAGAACATCGATACGTATCCGAGGCAAGTTCAAGGAATTCATCTGTGGAATTTAGGTGACTTAAGACTAGTTCGATATGACATAAATATTGTGAATATTGAGGAGACTGCATGGCCAGTTTAGAATTCCTGTAGTTGTTCGTAGAATCTGTATTCTTAATTCGCCTGCGGAGTATATAAGTAGAGATACATTCGTGTTTTGTTATAAATCTAGAAGTACGAGCATAAATATGCAATATCCTTTTATATTCCTGCTGCTAGGCAGAGGGGAATTTTATAATTCCATCCCTTATAAAAAACTCACCATCTACAACACTAAATAATTCATAATATCAGCATACCATGGTTTTGAAACTGCAATAGAGAATAGTTGCTCGTCTAGGAAGCTTTCACGCAATAAGATAACTTCTTCGTCAATAGTAAGATTACTCAAGTGATCTGCAATAGTGTTCTCATTGCCTTTGATATCTTTAATTTCGAGATCAAACTCTTTGGATGCATGTGCTTTGGAGTATTTGAAAGTTAAAGTACATGTTTTATGGGTACACCTCTTGTAAACCCTCACGAGACTGTAACTCGTCACCTAAGAGTTTAATGGCTTGTTGTACATGCTAAGTGTAACCGTGATTCCTCCGAAAGTGAGTTAGGTTAGTTTAGGATTTGTAGTTTGCTCGAGGACTAGCAAAAGACAAGTGTCGGGGAATTTGATAAGTGCATAATTTACATATTTTAAGTATCATTTTCTTACACTTATTTGTTAGATTTTGTATGAATTACCTTGTATTATTATTACTTTTGTATTTTATGTCTTTTATAAGGTTACATCTCTAAAATTAAATGGAAATGGAGTGTTACAAAGGAAGAAGGACCAAAGACCAAGTGGAATTTATTAAACTCCAGAATTTCCTCTCACCATCTCGAAAAGAACGAAAAAGGAAAGCCAAAGGCGAAAGAATGAAATCATTCCGACTTCGTATGAAGTAATTATGGGTCAGATGATTTACTAGAGGCTACTACTTATTTGAATTTTTATAACAACGCCAACAGTTGGTTTAGGGGCCACCTTTTTCTTCTTCAAACTTCCAAACAGAAAAACTAGGTTAAGATTAATGGTGATTATTCTTTGGGTTCAAGGGACTAGTCGACGGCTGTGACTGAGAGAGTTGATGGAACTCGAGATAGGTTGTTAAGGTAGCTGTTATGGTGGTTAATGGTAGCTGTGATGGAGATCGAGAAAGTCTGTGATGGATGGTGTTGCTCGAGTCTTTGTTGATGGAGCTATTTTTTGATGCCATTAAGGGATAGTAATGGTGATAATGGTCGGGAATGATGAGACAATGGTTGTTTTCTGCAGTGATCTCGAGGAGGTTCAGATGAACAAGAACTCGACTTTGCTAAACGTGATGGCGTTAATGGAATTTATTCTGGAAGTGGTTGGTGTTGGAAGGAAGAATAGAAGATGGGTGATATTTGTTAATCGAGTTGATAAGTGTTGACAGTGGTGGTTCATGATGTTCAGTGATGATGGATGATGAAGATTGAGCTTGGCTATCGATGATAGGACAATTTAGAGAAGAGGTTTGTGGTATGAAAGATGAAGCTCGAGTTATTGGAGATAACTGGCAGTTGGTTATTGGGTTGGAGTAGCAAAAGTGAGTCTGTGATGGTGGAAGAATATCAGTTGTGTTTTGAGTTTAAGAAGGAAACAAAGTTCACGGTAAAACAGGGAAAAAGTTAGCGAAAATATGGTATTGAGTTTTCAAAACTCAGAAAAATATAATACTCGTGACAAAGATAGTTGTCGAGGAAGCAAAACCAAAAATCAGATTAAAAGTTTTCTCTCTATGAGGAGAGTTATCGAGGGAAACTGTACATGACCGAGAAAAAATAGAAAATTGAATATGCCTGACTGAGAGGCCAATTAAAACTAAGGATCATTTGGGTTGGGCTTTAGCATGGGTTACATGAGCCTATTTGTTGAGTAATGTTTATTTAAGGAACTTGGTTACGTTTTGGCTATTTGGAGCGAGTTTGACAACCTATTTTGACCGGGATTCGAGCTCAGGTACTTCTATTTTTTGGGATATTTATGCTTACATAACAAGAGTATTTGGTATGTCATGCAATGGCTGAGTTACATCCGTGGGTTGTAACAAACGGTCGTGATCTTCCCTCTCCTCCAAGTTTAGTTTTCTAGATTTGATCCAACGTTCATCCACCTTCATGGCCTCGTGGGTGTTATAAATACATCATGTACAATTACTGCGTGGGATTCATTCAATGCCAACAATTCATTCCCCTTTCGTTTTATGAAACCCTCTCACTTGGACGGAAGAAGAGAAATCGAATGGTTTTTTCTTTGTTTTCTCCAATTTATTGACAGGGCCAGTATTACTGAAACCCCCCAAAAGACTAATCTGTTAGATCCTTATTCAATCAAACATGTTCTTGATGAAACTGTCAATAAGGTAAAACAATCTTGATTCTCTTTCCAAAACCCTAGATATCTCTTTCAATTTTTAATTATTGTAGCGTCTTGATTGTTTAAGGGGTTTCTGTAACGCTTACTGGCGACTATTTGTTTTCTGCATTCTTTTATCGAATGGCATCAACATCATGAATAATAAAATTAAACCTTATATCTATTTTACCTGTAGTAAATGCAGATTACTTATCCATATCTCCATAAGTTTTAGTTTATCTGGATTTTGTGTTTCATGAATCTTGATATTCCCCGTTGACATTTAAGAGAAGTGAAGAACATGAATGTAAAAATCAAAATAATGGTTGTTTTTTTACCCAATTTTCTAAAAATACTGGCTTACTCTTCGGTGTTCACTTAACATGGTTTTGATAATTCTTAAATGAATCACAAAAACTCCTTCATCTCACTTTCCTTTTTCTCTTCGTTTTTTTTTCCCTGTGGGCATGCTTACTCTTCAGCAATGTAGGTTAAGATACTGACTTACAACATGCAAATACACAAGAGTATTACTTTGAGGAGGTGGTTACAATATAATTTTCAACTTTTTTTTTTCTTTTTCCGATAACGTTTCTACAAGTTTTTCTGTCACAATATTACCGACTTACTGTATTTCGATTTTGTTATCTGGTGATCTATACATGTTATGTCATTGCTAATTCCGTAGGCCTATGACATCAGAAATCACACATGTGTGTTATCTCACTACTATTATATCTATAATGTTGCTATTCATATCTAGCACTCTTCACTGAACATATCAAAACAATGTGTAGAACACAGTGAAACTATAGGGACGTGAATAATTCAGTTTTTTTTTAATAAATGGAAATTTTGATCCAAAGTCTTAAAACAGAGATCATGTTAATTTACATCTCATTGGAACACATGCTGATCTTTTTTGTTTACCTTTTGATACTGGCTTATGGACTTGGTTAATTCGTTCACTATGTGCATCTGTTAGCAATATAATCTACCTTTTTTATTTCTTCATATAGATAAATGGTTCGTATAATGAAATGTTCGTGCTTTAATTCGTGTAGTGTAAGCATGTTAACAATGGCGTAAGTTGGGGGAAATGAAAAACACTTTGCCTTTGAGGGAGAAAATTAAGGAGTACAACCTAATGGTTAACTACAAGTCTAGCTTGCTCAGTTTCGACTTCTGGTCTATTTAAGAGATAGTTTTCACTTCTGTTGATCATCATATCTTTTTGGAGAAGAGTATAACACAAAAAGATAAGGGAAAGATCTTTGGAGTTGGAGATTCTTCTAAAACTTAGGGTTTACTTTTATTTTCTACTCATTATTTTTCCATGGATTTTAAAATCCATGATGAGCTAATTTCATCTTCTTGGTTAAAGACGTAGTCTGAAGTCTAGAAATATTTATTAATCAAAGCATTCATTCTTAGTATTCATATTTTCTTTAATATCGCTTATGTTCTACAACTAATAACGCCATGTATGATTGAATTATTACTTGTTTACGTCACGAATTAAATGATCTTAAATTCATATCTATAGCTAAACTAGTAGATACGGAATTGTCGAAAAACTCTTGTTACAAGTAGCATAGCATAATTTTAACGACGGGATGTTACCATGAGATTATGTGTACAAGCGTAACCTAGGTTAAATCCGAGTGTCTCTTGCGTTGGATTGCTTATAATAACCTTGCCTGACGAATATCGTTGCTTTCATTGGGTTAAACTTGAATGGTTTATGCGCCAAGTTACCTAGTGAAAAATATTCAAAGAGTGGCTCTTGCTCCTTTGATGATAAAATGATTTTTACCGGAGTAGACCTGCAATAGGATGCTTTAGGGTTTTTTTTATTGAGAAAAATTGAATATTGAGTCTGATTTAGTTGATAACATGTTTGATGATGGAAGATGAACTCTCTAACCAGTATTCTCATTCTATTGTTTACAACTTCAATTGTTTTTTGTTGTTATTTTAGTTTAAATTTATTTGGAATCATCATAAATCCCTCTAGTTACATAAGTAATCGAAAAGTTTCTTAACAACCCATATCTCCCCGTGGATCGAGCTTGTTCTTATTAATATACTCTAATCTATATTTGTAAAATAAGAACTTGAAATAATTTTGCTTGACTGGCAACTGATCAATTAGCTTGAGTATATTTGTGACAACTATATACAGGAAGGCCAAGGTTCTCCAACGCGTCTGCAAATCTTACGACATAACTTTCAAGCTTTGGAGAAAAATAAACAGTTAGGGTTTTATAAAGGTTCCATTACCATTTTGGATTATTTTTCTTAATATAATTTTATGTATTTCTTGGATTCCACTAAATCCATGAGTAACTAAACTTCTACATATTGAGGATGAATTCAATGTTCTGAATTACATTAAGCTTTATTAGTATTATGAGTTTATCTTGAGTTCTTCACAAATTGTCGATTATAATTACTATATTTATTATTCATGATATATTTGTTATTCATGATTTATTGTTAAGTTTCTTAGGGGGGCAACTATTAGTGTATTAATTATTTTGTATATCGCCAGTAGAGAGTCATGTGGTACGTGTAATAGTCATGCTTCTCTCTACATAAGTATTAGCTTGCGGTATTTGGCATAGTGTTTCTGTTAAGTGATTGTGTGTAAAGATAACATTAGTAAGCAGACCGAACCTACACATTTGATACTAGGATCAACCTAATTCACAGAGTGTTAAAGCATTGCTCAGATAAATCCACTGGCGTTGGTATGTCAAGTCAGTTGTCAAATTTAGATGCCAAAATACACTCTTGATTTACACTACTAAAGTTGGTTTCGGACTAGATTAGGTTTAAGTATTAAAATAAAAAATCAAAGTTATCCTTGAAAAATATATGAATACATCTAGGGAGAACTTCACTAAAAGTTAGTAACAAAGACTTGATTTTCTTGTTTATTAGTCCTATAGTCTCTCCAATCCTTCAGTGACTTTGGGGGCGAGGGGGTTTTCCTTCACTTTAAATGAGAGCTCTCACTACATAGTTATTGCTTTCAGTTTTAATAAGCAAAAAAAAAAAAAAAAAATATAAATGCAGACCCAAACAATTCTCTATTTAAATAAATACTCAATATTTGTGATTCATTTTCTTCATAGAAATCGATTTACAAATTAAATTAAGAGAACGAAAGTTTTGGGGTTTTTAAAATCTGGCTAAATTAAGGCCTACCCTAATTCTTCGAGGCCTACTCATTTTTTTCTCATAACTAAAGACTAAGATAAGAGGTGTCTAATTTGGTCAAATATACTAAAATACACTCTACCCTGTAATTAACCGTAACACTAAAACCATAATATAAATGCAAAATCATTTATGTTTTCATCCACTTTCCAAATCTATTAAAAATCCTAAAACAAAAATAACTTTTTATTTTCATCTCAAATTTCTAAATCCTAAAAACTCTAATCTAACTTTTTCCCCATTCTACCATGGTCTCCCATCCCATTTGATTATTAAGGTAATTTTCTATAAACTCGTTCTATTAATAGAATTTTTCATTCACTTAAACATTTAAAGTTTTGTAAATCAAAATTATGAAAACTAACAAAAATCAATAGGTATAGACCTGTCGTATCCATAAATTCTGGTTATGTTCTTCATGGATATGAAGCACATGCAAGCAAATCGGTGGAAAAAACACATGCTTATCCGCATATTTATAATGATATTATTTGTAACAAATAGCCTAACCAGAGTGGTTGGATAAATATGTGTCTAATCTACTGATTTTTTTGAATTCATTTTTTTGTTTTCTTAGTGTTTCGGCGTGAAAACAAATATACTGTAGAAGTACTTAGATTCGAGAGATCAAGCCGTACAAAACTGGAATAAACCAAGAAATGGTCGTTCATGTTGCTTCAGTCGCAGAAGAGGAGAATGGGTTGGTCTTAAGGAGGGAAGCATAGAAAATGTCGAGATCAGATCTTTGTGGTGTGGTTGATGCGTATTAATGTATGTGAAGAGTTCTCTGTGTATAGCCGAGAGAAGGTGATAGACATATTTAAGTGTCTTCCGAATTTGTTTATTGTTATCTCTTGATTTTTGTACTAATATTGTTATTTATTGTGTTTTAGGTATTTTTGGAAGAATAAACAATCGTGAAAAATTGGCTAAAAAGTGTTAAAGGCACCCCCAGAAAATTACTAAAGGCACCCCTCATTTGGATAAGGGCACCCTATTTGTTAAAGGAACACATGCTTTGGATTAAAGGCACCACCTTCTTTCAAATTCAAAGTAGATTTGGAGGGAGAATTCACTTCTCGCCTGTGAAGATTCGATCACTTGATTTTGGGTTATCTTCAAATAATTAAGACAACATATACTCTTTCCTTGTTAGTAGAGACGTGTGAAATCAAAACAGAATCGAAATCAAATAATTTTGGAAAGAAAATCTAGGGGAAAAATGGGTTGCGTAAAGAAGGAAAAAAGTCGGATTTTCTCGGGCTTTTTCATCTCTATAAGAAAGAAGATATATCTCCTTCCATTACAAGAGTGTATCAAGAGAAAAGAAGGTAACAGAATCATTTAAGTTGGCAGATAAATAAAGACCGAGGAAAAAAATAAAGAAAAAA
>JAJJMC010010614.1:1264657-1329477 GCA_023531435.1 Papaver californicum
TGATTAACATGAATATGATTATATGAAATAGTTTCATCAGAATAAATAATCATTTTCTCTTTTTCCTTCTGTGTAAATAAGAATCTGATCATATTAAAATACCAAATTATGTTATTTTTGGATGAAAACAGTTTTATTAATTAAATTGAGTTATAAATTCTTGTGTCATTTCATTTCATTTTAATTGATTATCAACATCAAAATGTTATGGTGATACAATTTATGATAATGAAATGTACTTTCTTGGATTTCATGTACTTTTGGTTGTGATCCCAAAGAACTTAGATTTTTGGTAATCACAATTTGGCGCTAGAAACAGAGATGGGTAAAGAATTTATTCTACCTGAAAAAATCTTGTTGTTAAAATATTGAGTCATCTTCTATTTATTTTTTTTTTCTCTTTAAAGTGCAATAATATAGGTTCATATGAAAAGGTTGAAAAATATAATTTTATTCTAAAACTAGACAGTTGATGAATATACAAATTTGGTTGTTATGATTAATTTTCTTTATTTTTTACTATTCTGTACTTTATTTCTCAAATTCAAGAAATTTTCACTTAGCAACATGTCATATTTATTATGTCCTCGATTTTTATATCCAACTAAATTCTTGATACCTGCAAAGATCAGTGAAATAAATTTTTAGTTCAGTGATTGAACATGGTAGTAATATGTACCATTTGGTTTTAACCAAATTGTGTTGCAAATTTATTGAGAAGGATAAAATCTTTTGAAACACCTAATTCATTATTTGAGCTCTTTTAGAATACTGGACAAGAAATTCCTACAACAACACAAGTTTGAGTTCAGAAGAAATTATATCACCACAAGAGTATACATACAAATGAGGACCGTGTCACAAAGAAGCGTGCATGATCAAGATGCCAATTCAGGCAATCAGGATAGTAATGCTATAGGTGTTCTACAACAGAAAGAAATATCGAGAAGATCACAAGGGCAAGAACCCAGTAATGACCATATAAGTGTCTCTGAAGACCGCATAACTAGTCGTTCATCTCAAGAAAATTCTCAAAATAGTATTGATCATATTCCACAGTTAATGGAAGAAACAGATGCAATGCGAAAGGAACAACGAGTTTGTGCGGAATAAATTGCATTCTTGACTAGAGAAAATCAATACTTAAAGAAAGAGCCCAACATGGTGCGGAACCGTCGATAACTAAAACACAGGGACAAGAAGCAAGCTCTAGCAGACCCGCACGAAGAAGAACGAAAGTTAACAGAGATCAAAGAGTAATGGTGGTGCAACCCTTGCGTCAACAAAATGAACCAGACAGATTAAATTTTGATGGATCAAGGTTGCATAACGACAGGTGGCAAAAATACTATGAGGATATGGAGCAAATTGGGGAAGAAATTAAGAAATTAAAGAATAAAGAAGGTGGAAGATTAGAGGAAGTGTTAAAAGAAGCCCGAAGGACACCATTGGCAACACACCTGGCATATACATCAATACCGCATGAATGTAGCGTTCCCCTTTTCGAATTGCTACGAAGGAACAAAAGACCCAACGACTTATTTGAAATATTACAATCGCAGCATGACACGTTGGGAACAAGATGACGTTGTTATGTGCCGGTTTTTTCCTTCGGGTTTGAAAGAAATAACTTTGGCGTGGTATGATAATTTACTAGAAGGGTCGGTAAATTCTTATACGCAGTTAACCCGCAAGTTGTTAGAAGCATACATGTACAATCGGCCCGCAGATGCAGGGATGGATAAGTTGTACTCACTTGCCTCATCAGCAGAAGAAACCATTCGAGATTATACAGATCGTTGGCAAACGATCTTCCAAGCAATTGGGGATGTAACTCCAGAGGTTGCAATCAACAATTACAAGTGGAGAATCGCCAATCGGGAAAGCCAACTCTTTATTGATATCCATAATACAAATCCAAAAACCAAAGGAGATCTCAGAGATATCATTGAAAAATGCACAAGATTGCAAGACATTCAGAGGCATCATCCGAGAATAATATCACCACCACAAGGGAATGCAAAAAGAGCCAATTCAATAGAACCATCGTCCGGAACCGGGAAGAGGTTTGCGGGAAAATATCCGAATAATGAATCAAAGCGTACAAAGATGGACGAAAGAAGAAAGTTTATCCAACAATTTGAGGAACAAATCTTTACTAAACTCTCCTTATTCTGAAATTTTAAATGTGATAAAAAATAGACCATATTTTCAGTGGCCACGAAAAAAAGAACAACAACCTGAACACACACAAAAATCAAAAGAGTATTGTGAATACCATTGTTATCGCGGCCATTCCACAAACCGATGCAGAAATTTAATAATGCAGGTGCAAAGGTTAATTGACGCGGGGGAGTTAAAAGAATTCATTCAAACAACTAATCCACTTCCAAGGCTTAGTAAAGGAAAAACAGTAAGTATTCCTCAAAATAATAAAACTATAAACATGATCATATATTCTGAGTCAGGCCAATTATCCATGAGTGCAGCGATCAATATGAAATTGCATAAAGAAGTCCGCAATCATGAAGTCTTCAAGGTTGCGGGAAGAGTTACCGAGTCATGGGAAGGATGGATGGCGTCCCCATTAACTTTTTCTTCAAATGAGGTTGATCAATAGGTTGAAATGCACAACGATCCACTGGTACTTACACTTCCTGTATCGGGATGGAACGTAAGGAAAATTCTTATGGATGGGAGCAGTTCCCTTAATGTGTTGTTTTATGATACCTTTCGGAAAATGGGATTAAAAGATGATCAGTTAACTCCTTCTTGCTATACAATTAATGGGTTTAACGGATTAGCTTCAAAACCAAAAGGGGAGATCTTGCTTGATGTTGCGGCAGGTCCGATAAGTATTTTGAAAAAATTCAGTGTAGTGGAAGCTCCATCTCCATACAATGCCATCATCGGTAGGCACTGGGTTCATCAGTTAAAAGGAGTAACCTCAACGTATCACCAATACTTGCGGTTTCCAACACCGCAAGGAGAAATGGAGATAAAAGAAGATCAAAATGAAGCAAAATCTTGCATCTAGCTGAAGTTCGTATGAATGAAGAACGATAACAACAACAAAAAAACAAGAAAAAGGAACGCAAAATAAAGGCAAAAGAATATGCCCTAGACCAGTATATGAGCCAGTTTGATGGGAAAAAAACGATATATGAAACAAGTGAAGATGTTAAAGAAAAAGGAAGCACATCAAGAGCAGATCAAGGAAATCATCCAGCATAGCAAGTAAAGGGGGCTCCCACACTTTTACGATCTCCTAAACCCACTTTTACCCCGATAGAGGAAACCAAAAATGTTAATATAGGAACATAAGAGTTTCCCAAGTTAATAAGGATTGGGACGCTGATAGAGACGTAAAGGGAGCGAAATTTGATCTTTTTACTTCGATATTTTGTAGATATATTTGCATGGATAATGGAGGACATGCCAGGTATCGACCCACGAATTGCATATACACCCCAATGCCAAACCATTTCGGCAACATATACGTAAAGTTGCGTCCGAATACCATGTGTTAGTAGAGAATGAATTAAAAAAGCTCATGGACGCGGGATTTATCCGAGAGGTGCGATACTCGACTTGGATCTCTAACATGGTGATTGTACCAAAAAAGAATGGAGGCGTTAGAATTTGCATAGAATTCACCAATTTGAACAAAGCATGCCCGAAAGACAGTTATCCACTCCCCAGCATAGATCAGTTGGTAGACGCTGTTGAAGGTCATGAAGCCTTATCCTTTATGGATGGACAATCAGGGTATAACCAAATCGCACTAGCTGAAGAAGATCAAGAACACACTACATTCTTTACCCCATGCAGTTTGTTTTGTTACACCAGGATGCCATTCAGATTAAGAAATGCCGGAGCAATATATCAACGGTTGGTTGACGCAATTTTTAAACCATGGATAGGACATACTCTGGAAGTTTATGTGGATGACATGTTAATAAAAAGAAAACTTGCAACCAATCATTTACAAGATTTGAAAGAGATATTTCAAGCCTTGCGGAAATATAGAATGAAGGTCAATCCTGACAAGTGCATTTTTGGGGTCACTTCAGGGAAGTTTCTGGGATATTTGGTTACTAAAAAAGGAATTGAAGTTGATCCCGTAAAAGTTCAAGCAATAGTAGACATGCCATCTCCAAGGAATGTTAAAGAAGTACAGAAGCTAAATGGATGTTTAGCCGCACTTAGCAGATTTATCGCAAGATCATCGGAGAGATGCAAACCCTTTTTTGTTATTTTAAAGAAGAAAGATAAATTTGAATGGAATGAGAAATGTGAGCAGCTTTCCAAAATACCAAGGTCTACCTCGCAACATTACCTGCACTGCAAAAGCCAAAGCCCGAAGAAATTCTAGCCTTATATATTGTGGCAACCGAAAACGCAGTAAGTGCGGTGTTAGTCCGGACCAATGAAAAGATTGAAAATCCAGTGTATTACATTGTGAGACTTTGAACCCTGCAGAAAGAAATTATACGAAAATTGAACAGTTAATCTTAGCATTGGTGTTTACTACCCAAAAACTACGTACATATTTTCTGACACATTATGTGCGCGTACCAAGCAAAGCACCATTGGAGTCAGTACTAAAGAATGCAGGAAAAGTCGGAAGAATAGCAAAATGGAACGCACAACTCGTACAATTCAACATATTATTCGAATTACAAACTGCACAAAAGTCACAAATTTTGGCTGATTTCCTTGTGGAATTTCCGCTGGAAGATAACTTCGAAATTCAAGGTTCGCTCGGATTTAAAAATGATGGACATGTTTCATTTCCTAATTTTTATTGACATTGTTTACTTATTATTTTATGATACAAAATTTTAAGGTTTACCCAGAATTGAAGATGGTGACCCTCAAGATATCTTGAATTCTGTAAATCCCAAAAGATGGGAAGTATTTTTTGACGGAGCCAGGAATAGAGAAGGTACTGGAATTGGAATCGTAGTTACAACTCTTACAGGGGATAGAATGGTACATTCATTCCGCCTTGAGTTCGATGAACATACAAATAATATAGTTGAATATGAAGCTGTGGTTCACACCCTCAGACTTATTATTGAGTTAGGGATAAGCGATGTCCGACTCACAAGTGATTCACAATTAATAATTCGACAGGTTGAATTAAAATATCACGCGCTTGATGAAGACTTAATAGAATATAAAAATCTTGTGCAAAGATTGGCGTTTCAAATTCCAATATAACCTTTCGGCATCTATCTAGAGATAAGAATCGACATGCTGATGCATTAGCATATATTCTTCAATGATAAAGGATCGAAATACATCAACGGTAAAAATTGGGCGTATTTATGAACATCAATCAAGCTGTGGGAAGTTGAAAATATGCAAGAACAAATGGGGGAAGATATTGAATACACAGCTATTCAAAATAAAGCAAATTTCCCACAAAAAATAGAAAATCACCAAACCGAAGAAGATTGGAGAGTTTTGGTCCATCAATATTTGCAATATGGGATATTACCCGCAAACTCTAAAGAAGCATGGAAGGTGCAATCAAGATCTGTAAATTATCAGTTGCGGGATAGAATTCTTTACCGAAAGTCTTTTTTGGGACCGTTACTTCGATGTTTATCACGAAAGGAAGGGTTGCGAATTCTCAAAGATATACATTATGGTGATGCGGGAAATCATACTGGAAGACGATCACTAGCTTTAAAGGCAAATACACAAGGTTATTATTGGCCATTTATGCATAAAGATGCGGAGAACATGGTAAAAAGGTGTGAAGAATGCCAACGTTATGCAAAAAAGATAAAAGCTCCCGCAACAGAACTTAATTCGGTGCTCAGCCCTTGGCCATTTGTAAAACGGGGGATAGACATTGTCGGACCATTGGTGGAAGGAACTAAAAAGAGAAAATATTTGATTGTAGCCACAGATTATTTCACTAAATGGGTTGAGGCCAAAACTCTTGCACATATTAGAGATACCGATGTTTTTAAATTCATATTTGAGAATATAATCTGTAGATTTGGAATTCAGGTGGACATAGTCTCGGATAATGGACAACAATTACAAGGAAAAAATATTGGTATGCTTTTCGAAGCATTTAATATTCAAAAGAATAAGTCTACTTCGTTTTATCCACAAAGCAATGGCCAAGCCGAAGCAACAAATAAAACAATTGCCATGAATCTAAAGAAAACTCTTGATGGTCACCATAAACGGTGGTGTGAACAGCTTCATAATACATTATGGGCATACCGTACTACTAGAAGGGAATCCACTGGTGAATCACCATTTCTTCTTACTTATGGAACGGAAGCAGTTATTCCAACGGAGGTCATTCTACCCACTAAAAGAACAGAAGCATGGGAGAAAAATTTAAATTCAGATTTAATGTTGGAAAAGTTGGATGATCTAGAAGAAAGAAGAGAAGTTACACTTCAAAAAATGGAGAATTATCAAAGGAGACTGGCAAGAGAATACAGTAAAAAAGTAAAGATGCGGAATTTTGTGGAAGAAGAGTATGTTCTGCGGCAAATCCCGGAATACCAAAGAGATAAAGCAGCGGGAAAATTTGCACCTACGTGGGGAGGACCTTATATTATACAAGGCATTGCAGGACAATGATCGTACCACTTGCGAAATATGGATGGAAGAATTTTACAACATCCTTGGAATGCCCAATATCTCAAACCCTACTATCTTTGATCCATAATGCAATTGGGCAAAAAAGTTGCATTCGTAATAGGTAAGGCATATCAAATGCAGTCTTCCTAAAAGATACAAATAAGTATCTATGACTATAAGATTTTTCGCAACAGAGATATTTAACGTTGTACTGGTTTTTATATCAGGAACTCTCCACTTCGGGAATTGCTTACGGGTAGCAATACAATTATACGACAATTCGAGTTCATATTAGGTAAAGCTACAAATGCAACCTCTCTAAGAAAGTCCATGTGAATGTCTATGAGTGTATGACTATTGGGTCTTTCGCCAACAAGGGTGCCTAATGTGATTTTAATTGTTGTATCTTTCTCCATTTTAGAGACTTTCGGGACCGCATCCTAACTTCCTCCTGGCCCGAGTGAAGTTAGACATGTGTTACACCCACAATATAACACAAGGTATAAAAATTTCCTTGCGACTAAAATAAATTACACTCATACAATAAATTAATGATTAATATATATTCAAAATCTGTTTTGTAGGAACAAAGTTACAAGGAAAAATGAAAAAAGCAACTGCAATAAAGAAATGAAGAAGAATGAAACAACAAAAAGAAAGCTAAGGAGCAGGAACAGTGCCTTTGAAGGGAGGATTATTTGGAACATCTCGGCGGTTATAAACTGTTGTAAATCCATCAGCTTCTACCCTATCAAGAGTGTTATTGACTGCTTTTGCAATTTTAGCTTTAGATTCGACTCTTAACCATTCAATGCAAGCTTTTCTATTTGCAATCTCCACCTTGAATTGAGTTATTGCAGTTTCACATGTCTGGATTCTATTTTTCAAAAAGTTTATTTTCCCTCTCTCGGTATCTAAATCCCGAACAAGGCTTTCGTTCTTCAAAGCCTCGTGCTTTAGAGTCTCTTCAACACTCTTAACTTTGGAAGAAGAAAGCTCAAGTTGAGCTTGCGCTTCATTGGCTTTTGTGGAGGCAAGCTCAAGCTGAGCTTGTGCCTCCTTAACTTTAGTAGAAGATAACTCAAGTTGTTTATTGAGTTCTTCAATCCTAGTAGTTGCAGCACCAAACTCTCCCTCAGCCTTAGCATCCCTTGCTGTTGCGTCCTTAAACTTTTCTTCAAAACCTGAAATTAAAGTAACAAATTAATTAATAAGGGAATAATATTGA
The DNA here is from genome assembly GCA_023531435.1 of Papaver californicum. Lineage (NCBI taxonomy): Eukaryota > Viridiplantae > Streptophyta > Magnoliopsida > Ranunculales > Papaveraceae > Papaver > Papaver californicum. Next base: position 1,272,504 of record JAJJMC010010614.1, read on the forward strand.
ATTTGAAGTTTGCGATCAAATAGGATACTCTTGCGAGGGATTCAAATTCTTCTAGTTCATGACCCATTGCATCTTTCGTAATATCAAGGAAATCATATTCTTCTGAAAGCTTGTTGTAATTGGCTTTGAGTCGTTCAAGATGTTGTTGACACTGAGATAACTCTATCTCATTATCCCTCAAAAACTTAGATATGCATTTCTCCAGTTCTTTGTGTAACCGGAGAATATCGCTCTCGCGATGAAGAACATAATCAGATAAGTTTAGAATTGTAGCTTTAGCATCCGAAAGGGCTTTTCCCATGGCATAAGCCTCTGCGGAAGAGTTGTCTCTGTCTTCAATAAGCTGAGCGATGTACGAAGAAAGTTTTGAATGATGATACGAATCAGATTGGGAAAATCCCGAAAGGATATTCTGCCGCTCTATGCAAAGCTTGCGGTTATCTTCTTCTAATTTTTCTGACATTACCCGTGCTTCAGACTCTACTTTCTTGCCCATTACAAAGTGGCGTCAAACTCTACTTTCTTGGGAACTTTTTCCATGTATAAAAGCCGATGTTGTGACTCTAATTTATTATATTTCTGAATAACCGAATCATGACTGTCTACAAGATCATTGAATTTTGTCTTGACCTCCACATTATCATTATTAACTTTTACAACATGATCTCTCAACTGCATAATCTTATGCTGTATCCTAGATACAAGTTCTGAATCCCCCGCTGATCCCATAAAGTAGTTTAGAAAATAAGAGAAATAAAATAAAGAAAAAAGTAACTAAAAGAAAGAACAAAACCTTGGTTCTGAAGATTCAACACTTGTTGGCGGAGTTTATCATTCTCCCGCTGCAAGTCCAAGGCATCATTTTCCACATCTCTGAATTGGCACTCCATCATAAAGGACCATGCCTTGTAGAATTGATACGCAGTGTGTAAGGCGTTTTGACCCCGACCAAGCTACGAAATTAAAACTATAATTAGAATAGAGAATAAAAGGAAATTAAAAAGTAAGTTAACAATTAAAATACCTGTAGAAGAGTTTGTTGAGGAAAGGAGTACACTTGTCCATCCGCAAGTGCAAGTGTATCCGCAAGCTAAGAGGGCTCGATGATGTGAAAAGAAAGATCAACATATTCTCCTTGATCTTTTAACCAAGCATCTCTAACCACATTATATGGAACAACTTCCATGGATTTGCGCAATCGGGAAACTGAAGAGCTATCGGATTTGACCGGGAGAGAGTTGAATGGAACGGAGAGAAGATTCTTTGACATAAACCATTTGAAAGCTTTATCTTCTTTATTTAAGAGAATAGAAGCCTCTGCGACTCCCTCTCTTCTGCTCGATTGAGGAAACTATATGTTCTGTTGAGTTTCATCAGCATCAACCCCGCTTGCAGCAACAACCCTAACATGAACAACTTTTGTCATAATGCTTGGGGGCACATTATCCGCTGTACTGGTGCTTTCCAGCCCTTCTTCTCCCACAACATGTGCTTGTGGGGCCACTTCTGCTTCCGCAACATGTGCTTGCGGGGCCACTTCTGCTTCTACAACATATGTTTGAGGGTTGCGGTCCTCTTCATCAGTCGTCTCATCTTCATTAGAAACAGTTTCAAGCGGATCATCCGCTGGTAGAGGAGAGAATTGAAGATAAAAAGAAGGTTCAGGGGAAATAGCTTGGTCCGAAGAATCCTTCGCAACATAAGAGATTTTTTCCACGGCATCAGTTTGTCCCGCAGATTCGACGTTCGTTAATAGAAGGGGAATATGTTGACCTCCTTCTTTCTTTTTTGCAGCAGAACTTCCTTCACCCCTTGAGCGTGGATGATGGAGAGGAGAATCATGAATCTCACCCTCTTCCCTATCCGTAGAAGCACGAGGCACGCCTTTCGCTTTCTTCTGACCCTATAAATATACCGAATGCTTCATCAGAGGAATTTCTAAAGCAAAAATATAAGAAGTCAACGGATAAAATAATACCTTTAATGGAAGAGGTGCGGCCTTGCGTTTTAACCCCGTATCATCCTGAGTGCCTTCATCAACCGCGGCTCAGTCTCCGACTCAATTTACGACTATAAAAAGAAAAAGAAAATTTAACTGTCAAACGAAAACTACACTCAGGCAATATGTGAAATACGAAAGAAAAGAGAGAAAACTCTACGTACCTCGCTGAGAAGAGCGAACTTGAAATCAGAAAAATTTAATCGCCAAGGCAATAACCGTTGAAATGAGTGAGAAGATCATACACTACGCTGTTAGGAGCATACCCGAAGACCCAGGGACCTTCAATAAGGAGAGGGGTGTGATACCATTTATAGTCGTGATCTTCCCGAACTCTTTCCCTAAGAGGAAGCGTCGTTCCCGGAACATACTTCAGTTTCGCATTGTCAATCTCCGATAGTAAACGAAACCCCTCCCCACCTTTGCGGTTTGGGCCAACACTCCAACTCTTGTAATTCTTGGCGGAAACATTGTCCGCATACGTGGAATGGAAATTTGCCACTATATAATATCTGCTTAACCTAAGGTCCGGAACGTAGCACGTAAGCCCGGTCTTTCCTTTGCTACGCAAGCTGCATTCGTTAAGTATTCTCTACCAATTTCCATTGTATTGCGCCACAGACCGCACTAAGCCTTGGTGAGATTGATTACGGCTCGCAAGGACCTCAAATTGATAAAGATTCTCTCTTTGGTACAAGGGAAGCTGTAAACCCGCATCTATAGCTCCTGCGGGGATTAATAATTTGTCATTGGTATATTGAAAACCCTCTATCATTTCCAGGGAAATTTCATCGAAAGCGCAATCGTAAAAGGAGTCTTTGAGTCCTTCAAGATCGTGGATCCTTTTAAACTCTTCGAGATCCATAGACCTGAAGCTATAACTTTTGTGAGCTCGCTTGTCTTTAGGAACAGGATTATTCACTACAGCATGGATACCTGGAGGCCTTGCAGGTTCCGAAGGATGACTCCTTGATACATGATAACAGGATGGCCTCCTGAGTAAAGGTTGATAATTTTGACGAGAAGCATCATCAGAAACTCGAGCTTTACCTTTTCCAGCCATGATAAATTTTTATCTACACAGGGAAGAAAGAAAAAATAAGATTACTACAGATCAAAAGGCAAGAGCAGAATAAAAAGTTGCAAAAAGAATAATAAGATAATAATTATTTTATAATCAAGAGAAATCAGGGATCATGTCAGAATAACCAATCATCATAAGAAAATTCAACAACTTCACAATCATTGTTCGTTTCCAATAAGTAATAAACAGGTAGAGGCATCAACATCATCTTCACTATTTAACTCAAAAGAATCTACATGACAGTGAATAATAATCAAGCAAACACGAAAAATAATTAAAGTAAAAGAATAACTTACAGATGAGTAAAAGAGTTTAAGAGGAATACTTTGATAATAGGAAAAACTGGATCCCGATGAAAGAATTTCGAATTGCAGAAGTTTAGAAGAATGAAAAGATATTAAGGAATCTTTGAAAAGCTTGAAGGAATAAAAAGTGTTGCAACTTTAAGAAGGAGAAGACAAAAGGTGTAAAGAATGAAATGCAGAAAATAATTGGTATTAAATAGGAGAAAGCTGAAACCGACGAACCGTCGAAAACTGAAAAGAAATAAAGTTCAGAGATTTGATTTCCTCGAAAAACGCCAACTGACAAAAACGTGCAAAAGTGAGTTAATGCTAACGAGAAAATAGGAAAAACTGTAACGTGTAAAAATGAGTTATTGCAGGCGTGGGAAATAAAAAGGCAATCATTGTTTTTCCTTTTTTCAAAATTTTTTAACAACTGTCAAAATTCGAAAAAGGAAAAGGGGGATTGTGAGAGAATAAAATTTGAGGCACACGTATTTAAAAACTATTGAAGAAGTAATGAGATATGATAAGACGAGAAACACTGGAACAAAATCTTTTAAAACGAAGAATTAACAGCTGTCAAATCTTTAAAGTTTATCCCTGAAAGCATTAACACATGACCGACAAGTGGGTTGCGGAAAAGCAAAGTGCACTGATCAAGACAGAAAACCTTAATTACTTGACTGACAACAAGTTGCGGAAAAGTAAGGTGCACTAATCAAGACAGACATCTTTAATTACTTAACTGACAACAGGTTGGGGGAAAGCCTGACTTATTAGAGAGTAATGATGAGAATTGATGCATGAATAACACGTGTCGACTCTACAAGTTGCGGGAAAAAATAGACAAAAGCATGATGATTCACTATTAAAAAGCTACGTGTCAGACATGCTGTTATCCTAATCCAAAAGCAATAATTAAAATATAAGACCACAAGAAAGTAGCGGGATGATGAATACTTGACCACAGAGCAATTGCGGGATAATAAATAATACGCTAACAAAGGTTTGCGGGATTCCGTACCGCACCAAGAATAGATAAGAATAAATAGGTGGAAAGGAAGATTGGTGGGACCTATCAAACTGGCTATAAATACCAAATTCATAAACATAGAAAGGGGTTGGAAAATTAAGAGAGAAATCAGACTGAAGATATTGAAGAAAGGGCAAAGATCTTAGGTATGAAACTTATGTAATTTTTACCAGTTCATTAATTCATGATTAACATGAATATGATTATATGAAATAGTTTCATCAGAATAAATTATCTTTTCTTCTTTTTCCTTCTGTGTAAATGAGAATCTGATCATATTAAAAGACCAAATTATGTTATTTTTGGATGAAAACAGTTTTATTAATTAAATTGAGTTGTAAATTCTTGTTTCAATTCATTTCATTTAATTGATTATCAACATCAAAATGTTATGGTGATACAATTTATGATAATGAAATGTACTTTCTTGGATTTCATGTACTTTTGGTTGTGATCCCAAAGAACTTAGATTTTTGGTAATCACATCCTTCTCCCTTCCGAATTAGGAAACCAACCAATTTATAAAGAAGGTTTTCGATCTTCTTCTTTTCTAGTAACCTCCCCCCTTGACGTCGCCAGCAAGTCCATCAACACTGATCAACTAGTGTTAGTAGCGTCGGTCACTGCAAGTAAGTTATACTAGTTTTTTTTTTTTACGTAAGTCATCATTGTCTTCAAGTGAAACCAACACCATTGTTTTTCTTCTCAACACCAGCAACCCTAGTTCTTCAACGACACTTGCTCGTGACGACATTAGCTTCACTAACTGCCGTCAATTGCTTGGAAATCTCAACATCCACATCCGTGAATAAATAACTTAAGGTTTTTTACGTTTTTGAAAAAATAAATAATTTACGTAAGCAAGTTGTTCATATTTTTTTTTTAGTTATCTTCACTCCTTCAAATGATGTTAACAACAATTTCTCTTCTTGATATCAGCAACCTCAATTCTTCAACATCGCTTGTATGTGACGTGATAAACCCTACAAGTCAGATTCAATTGTTTGATAACGCCATTGCCACCATCAAGAGCCGTGATCAAGTAAATTAGGGTTTTGATAAAAGAGCATTTTTTTGAATTTTACGTGAGCCTGGTATTCACGATTTTTTTCTTTTTTGAGTTTATTGTTATACTAGCAATATTGCTTCCTTTTTGCAGGAGAACCCCAACTCCCCTTGTCATCACTTCTTTGACGTGATAGTCTACAGTGATCCGTGTGACTTCAACAACAATATCAACAAGCTAGGGTTTTGTTATTCATAATTTTGATAAGGTTCTTTGTTATTCGTGATTGAACTAAAGAACTACATTGCTGAAAGGTTGAATTGATTAGAGAAAGATACTAATGAATTCAGTACAATAAAGACTTTATATAGACTCTCAACTCTCAAATCTCTATTAACTTCTCACGTGCTCATGGCACACACACACACAAACTCTCACCAACACTCTATATGCTAACACCCTCCCTCAATCGCAAGTCGGCTGAAAGACAACTTGAGATTGCACACTCACATTTCACACAAACTCTCACCAACACTCCTAGGAAAAGAGAGATAGTAGAAGACAGAACCAAGCATCAATATGACTGGATGATGGGATAGGAGGTCACAGGAGAAGTAAATTCAGTTGGTGTAGCATGAGAAACAGGTGTTGTTGCAAAACAAAAAAGTAACGCAGGACTTAAGTAGTTGATGAAGGTGTAAAAAGTATTATGAGGAAAAAGCATCACATAGGAAATATGACCAAGTCCTGTATCACTTGTAACTCATTACCCATAGTAATTCAGTACCATCAGATATGTTGTAGCAGCCATAGCATTGTACGCCTACACTGCGAGTAACACAAAGGATCAGCCAATACCAGATACACTAATAATGTAGTTGAGATGATCAAACAAAAGCTTGTGTTCTTTGTGTAGTATTATTTATATACACAGAACTCCATCTTGCAAAACCATATAAGTGTACCAAGGAACTGAGTTGAAGAAGTAACCAAACTGCAATAAGCTCTAGCCAAAACCAGCAAATGAAGGAAGCCAAAAATAGCACCACACACACCAAAGCCATACTGATGATAACAAATGTTGGATGCAGAGTTTGACAAGTGAATGACTCACTAACTGCATCTTAAGAGCCTTGTATCATGATCGAAACAATACATTCAACAATACTAGTAAGGTGAAACGAAGAACAAAATCCACGAAAGCTGAAACAAAATTGAAAATAAACCAACCAAAGCTCCAGCAGATCATAATATGACCAAAGTAGAAATACTCTTTCCAAAAGACGTATCAGCAGAAAGAGAACATCAAACTCAACACACCAACACTCCTTCGTTGAAACATAGATTACAACAACCAATAGATCGATGCAACTTATCACCAAAAAATACATTAGAAACTCAGCACCAATAGTGAACAAGGAGGCAATTGGAGATTCATACAGGCACCAACACAAACCTAAAATAGAAACTATGAATAGATTCAAGAATTGAATCCTTTTATTTGCAACAAAGAAAAGAAACCGACAAGACTATATTTGCCTTCCAATTATTTATACACCCTGCACACATACTAGCAACAGCCACAGGAGTGATTGCCTTTACTGCACAATCAACTACAATATCCAATCTGAGTTGGAGAAGAAAACCAGTTCCAACTTATCATGCCAAAAAGAACAGGACACAGAGTTTTATAAGTGAAGAATGAACTCACTAACTGCATCCTGTATAACCCCCTCAATGCGCATCACCAACACACAAGAACTCCAAGAGATCAAGAAAGGAAGAAAAAACAGGATCTCAAGCTCGCAAATGTTACGAAATCAGATCAAGAAAACAAGGAAGAGATCGAGAAAACATCTTGCCAAAAAGAAGTAGCAACAGAATTGCCAAGCCAAGAAAGACAGTCACAACAAAGAAAGAGGAGACTAGAACAAGAAAGCATATTGAAATCAAAATTAAAGAAACCAGAAGGAAGAGATGATCAGGATCAAGAAACACACCTCACAAAGTCAGCACAGAAGTAACAGATCTAATGATTAATATCACTGAATGAAATGAAATGAGCGGTGAAACGAATCTCAAAACGTAAAATCCTGCTGGTATTAAAATTGATTGCAAAATGAAAGAAAATATAAATTGATTGTAAATGAAAAGAAATTGTTGATGAATGAAGAATCCTGCTGGTGTGATTGAAACCAGTCTTACATGTATATGATCTCAAATCAAAATCGAAGTTGAAAATGAAACACAAAGAATCAGTAAGAGTGTTACCGAAATTCATCGACAAGACAGTATCAGGAAGAGAAATTGAAGCAAAATAAAAGTAAATCTTAGCAGCATGAGAAGAACAGCATCAGAAACAACTTGAATCAGCAGAAGCAAGCTTACCCTAGGATCTGATAACACTAGTCGTTGTTTTAGATCTGAATCCATGAAAAAAATTATGACCAAAGCAGTAACAGATGAAATTGGAAGAAGCAGCGGAAAAGAAAAATTCATAGGTTTAGGATCTTCCTCTGATACCATGATTGAACTAAAGAACTACATTGCTGAAAGGTTGAATTGATTAGAGAAAGATACTAATGAATTCAGCATAGGACAGACTTTATATAGACTCTCAACTCTCAAATCTCTGTTAACTTCTCAGGCGCTCATGGCACATACACACACAAACTCTCACCAATACTCTATATGCTAACATGATTGAACTAAAGAACTACATTGCTGAAAGTTTGAATTGATTAGAGAAAGATACTAATGAATTCAGTACTTACAGACTTTATATAAACTCTTAACTCTCAAATCTCTGTTAACTTCTCACGTGCTCATGGCATATACACACACAAACTCTCACCAACACTCTATATGCCAACAATTTGTTGTAATCAGGAACATCTTCTTTTGTTCTACAACACGTTTTCATCTCCATACCGAAATTATGATTCACACTCCTCAGGGGAAGAATCACAAAGGGAGAGAAAAAGAGCAAGAATGATGTTTTCCGAGGAGATGGATCCAAACTTAATGATCCCCTTAGCAAAGCTTATACGTGGCATACCTCTCAAACATTTGAAAGTGGTAAGTGAATGTGTCTGTTTGTTAACATCCTTGGTTTAAACAGAGGAGAGACAGAAGCGGAAGGAAGAACTTGTCAGGAAGAGGGCTGATGAGGATGACAGACTTGCCGTTATTCAGCGAAAACAGCGTCTTCGTGCAAAGGAAAGAATTGCAAAGCTAAAATAAAAGAGACAGAACATCCATGTTGATGGCGTATCTTCCCTATTTTGTCGATTTTTTTCATGATAAGTTAACCCACTGCATATTCTTCTCAACTAGAACCTAACCGAAACCCTTGACTCAACCGGAGGTGAACTTAGTACAACAACATGAAAGTGAGAACAAAATCTGGTATGCAACCTAATTATCTATTAGCTTTAAAGAAGGATAAGGTGGTGGCCCTAAGCGATACAACAAGTCCCTTCAGTCATTTTTAAATAATCTCTAACGGCTTCCCTGAATAATAGTTGCGGCTGCCTTTATAAAAGAGCAATTTGCCTTAGTTTAATCCGTGTGTGTTTTTAGTTATTATTTCTTTGGATAAAGTGGTTGCCCATAGTAGACGATGCATCTGCCTTTAACGATTCTCAACTGACTGCACATAACAATGCTTTATGGAAAAACAAGCTTCCCCTAGTAATTCTCTTAATTTCCTTTATAAACTTGGATGCCCTCGTAATTATCTGCTTTCGACACAAGTGAGACTTGTGTGCTTACTAACTTCGAGTTTGCCAACAACCAAGGCCTCCAAGCAATTCCTTGAGCTCTTATTTCTCTTCCTTCAATCCATATGACTCTAAAGTACCTACAAAATATAAAACAAGCATAATATACAAAATATACAAGAAAAATAGCTAAAGAAAACATAGAAAATTGATATTCAAATAATGTATTTTAAGCACCTATCAGTAATTTTGCCTCAAAATATAGACAAGTTTTTCTCATCCTCCTCCTTAATATTCCTAAGGATATTACTTGGTTTACTTTCCTTCATTGACTTCACCGTTGCGAATTGATGTGGTTTTAACCCACAAACGGACGAGTGTCATCATGATCATAACAACCATTCATCAGTTTAGAATGCTTATGTAAATCATTGAGTCTATGTACTAATCTTAAATGGATATTCATGCTTCTTTGATTTAGTCATGTAGACCCTCGAAGTCCTCTTCACATAAGGTTTTTCCTTTTCCATGTGACTTTCAATCTTGGCACTTCTTTCGCAAATAATTCTTAAACGATCACGCCTTGAATGACGACCAAAAACTAATGCGCATTTGGTTTCTATGTCTTTGTCCACAAACCACTGTTTTGCCTCATCCTTGCTTTCCCATACCAAATCAGTGTAATAGTAGGAAGAAGTATCAGCCCCCAGCTGAGATACAGGTTTAGGTTGATCGTCGCTGAGCTCTTCAACAATATACATCAAAAAGTTAGGCCAACACAATCGGTGGATAAGAAACAATCGTGTTGACCAATGCCTAACAATCGGACTTTAAGTACATAAACATCTACCGATTCCGCCCGGTCTTATTTTCTGAGAAAAATCCCCAAATGTTGGAATCGCCATACGTGAAATGACTTATATGCCGATTCTAGAATTCAGCAAAGTGCAGATCATAGAGCAACATACATCGGCTGATTGTATTGTCGGTGTTTTTTAAACAAAAATCTCCAAATGCTACAATCAGACGATATTTGAGTCAATAACAACCGATTTAATTTTTTCACCTACCAATCTCGCCAAATATGAACTACAATCATCTTTGTTCATCACCATATCAGCCGATTGTGGTTCAAAATATGTTGGGATGAAATAAAATCGACGGGTGTGGTGTCATCGTACCCGCCGATTCTGAGTTATAGGTAGGCCAGAAAAGCATTTAAAATTTGAATTTTTTCCCACTTTTTGGCAATTGTAAGCTTCAAATACATGTTTCGAGATCTTTAAACGTATCTCTAAGCATTAGAAACATTACAATCTTCATTTCCCGGTTTGATTTTTATTTGCTTGAATAAACTCGTCAAATAACCATGTTTTAACAAATGAGGTAGGCATCAAATAATTGAAATAGGCTTCAATTTAGCCACGTTTTAAAAAACATATCATTGTTTGTGTTACACCACGCAGGATTAAGATCTAATTATATCCCAATTAAAAATGTCCTGGTATATCATAAGATAGGAATATGATACATAATACTTATCTGCGTGAGTAGATAATATTTTCCACATTAACTAGTAGTGTACAAGTACAGATTAATTAACTCAGACCTTACGCCACGTGTCAGTTTCTCTTTAAATCACTGACGATGTAAAATCTCGATGTCAATCCAACGGTTATAAAGGCATAGTACTACACCAGACACGTTTCGTTCCCTTTGTATATTAACCATGATCATATTCACATCAGTCATCAGACAACTACATTCTCACTTCTCAGAGAGCTCAAGAAAAATGTCGTTAATGGCATCAGTAATTCAAAGAAAATTCCAAATAAAATCAAACAAAAATAATTTGTTATTTCTTCAAGTAAATTCATTTTCTGTAAAATCATCAACAAATTATAATGAAACCCCAAAAAAATGTATAGAGAAAATATTAGTAGCAAATAGAGGAGAAGTAGCATTTAGAATTATGGGGAGTTCAAAAAGATTGGGTATTAAAACTATTTCTGTTTATAGTGATGCTGATAAAGATAACTTACATGTTAAATTTCTGATGAATCGATTAGAGTCGGTCCTCCACCTGCTCGACTCAGTTATTTGAATTCTTCTGCTATTATTCAAGCTGCTCTTCGCACTGGTGCTCAGGTAACCCTTCAAATTCTTATTTTTTTACCATAATTTTCACTCTCACTTCGGTTATTCACTGTACGGTCAACTCGGCTATAGAACTAGTGCTCAAAAATGTATAATTTTTTGAACTAGGGAAAAAAAGAAGGAGAAATGAATTTGAATTCAACATTTTGTTTGTCTTTGGTAATTTTAGGCTATACATCCAGGGTATGGGTTCTTGTCAGAAAGTGCTGATATTGCTCAGCGTTGTGAAGCTGAAGGGATCACTTTTATTGGACCTCCATGTCACAAGGGTGCACCAAATGGCTCAACACATGGCTAATTCACCCTTGTGCACCACCTTGGCTAGCCCCTTTGGCTAAATGGCTAGCCTCCCATTCTAGAATCTTCTCTCATTTTTCCTTTTTTTAGAATATTCTAGAATGGTGTAGATATATGTGGATATGTATAGAATAATATAGAAGTAGCTCTTAGCCATACATTTGTAAAGATCTTAGATCATTCTCTAGAACATTCTTGGCATCCCAACTAGTATAAATAGGGATGCCACCGTCATTTGTAAATCATCCAAGTTTGGGAGAGCAATACAAGCATACAACTTCCATTCAAACATTCATCTTTCCTCTTGAGTGTTCTTAAGTTGTTCTTGAGTTTCTTGTGAGTTTGATCTTGAGTAGTCACTTGAAGTTGTATTAAACTTCATTGGGAAGGCTTACTTATCTAGTAACCGAATTCTAGACAAATGCCGCACGGAAGAAAGTCGAGGCGAAGGACTGACCCCGTGACAACTAGTATCAAAGCTAAGCTCAACTACTCTCGGTAAGATCTCTCACTATGTCTTCAAATGATACAAATGTTGTTATCACTAACCTTGATAATGAGAAGGCTCAGAAGGCAAAGAAACAACGGGATAAGTCAGTGGACCCCTGTATAGATGCTCGTGTTGGATCATTGGAAGAAATGGTGTCTTCCAATACGAAGATGGTAGAAAAGTTGAACATGGAGTTTGGAGAAGCCATGGATCAACAAAGTGCTACCATAGAAGATTTGGAGAAATCGATGGAGGTCTCTTTTGAAGCGTATCGGAAAGAGATGGGTGCACATAAGCAAGAGGTAAATGCTCATGTGAGGATGCAAGCTTAAATCGATGAGCTAAAGACCCTGATTCGAGGAGGAGCGGTTCGTGGACCATCTAGAGTGAGGGTGCCGGAACCGAAGTAATACGCTGGTCAAAGGAATGCTAAAGAGCTGGAAAACTTCCTATGGAACATGGAGAGCTACTTCAGGGCCACGGTCCTTGATGATGAGCAAGAAAAGGTCGACACGACGACCATGTACCTAATTGAAGACGCTCTATTGTGGTGGAGAAGGAAATATGCAGAGATTGAGAGGGGAGTCTGCACCATCACTACTTGGGCAGAATTCAAAAAGGAGAACAAAGCCATGTTCTATCCGGAGAACGTTGAGCATAAAGCTCGGGACAAACTTCAAAACTTGAAGTATTCAGGTACCATTTCCGAATATGTCAATCAATTTAATTCCCTCATGTTAGACATATTAACAATGGAAGACGAGGACCGCTTCTACCACTTCAATCGTGGATTACCTCGTTGGGCTTCTATGGAACTTCAACGAAGAGGTATTACTGACTTGTCCACCGCATTAAGCACCGTCGAGAAACTTGATGACTTTTCAAACAAACCTGATCAACTTGCCAAGAACAAGTTATCCAAGCCATTTAAGGGAAAGGGTGGGGGAGACAGGAACTACCATGATAATCCACAAACTAGCCGCGAAGAGTCCAAGACAAACAACGGGTGAAAATGAAGGAAAGATAACCGTGTGAAGAAATGTTTCATTTTCCAAGGTGACCATATTTCCCACAGTTGTCCCAAGAAGAACTTGCTCAACTCCTTGATTGCGGAGCAAGAAGAGAAAACTGAAGACTCGCATCTGGGAGCTGTTCGGTTGAGCGCAATCAAGAGCCAGCCCAAGGAAGGTCGAGGCAGATTCGAGCACCATCAAGGCGGTAAATTCAGAAGCCATACCTGTCCACGGAGAGGCCAAGGGGGTCGAGATGAAGGTTGGCGCGTGGAAAGGAATTACCGACCTTATGGTGGTGAAGATGGACGATTTCAAAGTTATTCTCGGGATGGAATTCTTGGATCATGCCAAAGTTGTCGTGGTACCTTGCCTCGACGTGGTCAGCATCAGTGACAAGAAGTCCCCTTACGTGATTCCAGCCACCCGGAACAAGGAGACTTGCTCGAGTACACTGTCGGCTCTACAACTAAAGAAGGGAGTTCAGAAGAGAGAACCCACCTTTGTAGCAGCCATCATGGAGGAAACCGAGGAACTGGACGAGGTCGTTCCATTGGGGGTGCAAAAAGCTTTGCAGGAGTACCAGGACGTGATGCCAGCCGAGTTGCCCAAGCAACTACCACCTAAGAGGAAGGTGGATCATCAGATCGAGCTAAAACCTGGAACAAAGCCGCCCGCCATGGCCCCATATCGCATGGCCCCGCTAGAATTGAATGAGTTGAAGAAGCAACTCAAGGAATTGTTGGATGCCGGCTACATCCAACCTTCCAAGGCCCCTTACGGAGCCTCGGTGCTGTTTCAGAAAAAGAAGGATGGAAGTCTTCGGATGTGCATCGACTACCGAGCCTTGATTAAGGTCACCGTGAAGAAAAAGTATCCAATTCCACGATTTGAAGACTTGTTTGATCAATTGGGTAGTGCTCGATACTTCACGAAGCTAGACTTGAGGTCGGGATACTATCAAGTCCTAATAGCAAAAGGGGACGATTCAAAGACCACATGTGTCACGAGGTACGAAGCTTACAAATTTTTAGTTATGCCTTTTGGTCTAACCAATGCTCCTTCCATATTTTTCACTTTGATGAACAAGGTCTTCCACTCATATCTCGATCGGTTCGTAGTCGTGTACCTTGACGACATCGTCGTATATAGCCACACTTTGGATGAGCACCTCAAACATTTGCGGATCGTGTTCCAAGTACTGAGGGAGAACTCCTTATATGTGAAGAAAGAGAAATGCAGCTTCACTCAGCCCAAAGTGTCCTTCCTTGGACATTGGATAGGTGATGGACAGATCTGGATGGAGGAAAAGAAGATCAAGGCCATCAAGGAGTGGGAACCGCCTACCAAAGTGGCTCAGTTGCGGTATTTCCTAGGACTTTCCAACTACTACCGGAGATTCATCGAGGGATACTCGAAGAGAGCAACACCACTCACGGATTTGCTAAAGAAAACGAAGACTTGGACGTGGAGCGAAGAATGCCAAGCCGCTTTCGATGATCTTAAGACCGCGGTTGTGAAAGAACCAGTCTTAAGATTACCTGATCACACCAAGCTTTTTGAGGTATACACTATGCTTCCGACTTTGCTATTGGCGGAGTACTTATGCAGGAAGGACACCCACTTGCATTTGAAAGTCGGAAGTTGAACGATGCGGAACGGCGCTACATGGTGCAAGAGAAAGAGATGACTTCCGTCATACACTATGTCGCTACATGGCGCTACATGGCGCTACCTTCTTGGGTCATAATTCATGGTCTTCACTGATAATGTGGCTACTAGCTACTTCCAGACTCAGAAGAAGTTGTCTCCAAAGCAAGCAAGGTGGCAAGACTTTCTGTCCGAGTTCAACATGAAGCTTGAGTACAAGCCAGGCCTCACCAACTATGTTGCTGATGCATTGAGCCGAAAAGCGGAACTTGCTAGTCTTGCATTGGAACGTGTAGTTGCCATCGCCAAATTGACGGGTACCATTGCGGATCGTGTATGGGAAGGCTTGGAACAAGACACTTTTGCAAAAAGCCTCATTCATGCTGTGAATAAAGGGAAGACTCGTCGGTTCTGGTTGAAATACGGTCTCTTATTCACACATGGGAACAGGATGTTCATACCTAAGCATGGGAACTTGAGGCGTGAACTAATGCACGAGTATCATGACACCCGATGGGCAGGCCATCCTGGTCAGAGAAGGACGTTGGCTTTGCTGGAAGCAAACTATTACTGGCCAAAGATGGAGGACGACGTGGATTCCTATGTTCGGACTTGTCTAGTATGCCAGCATGATAAGGTAGAACACAAGAAGTCATGAGGACTTCTAGAGCCATTACCAGTGCCAGATAGACCGTGGGAGTATTTATCGATGGACTTCATCTCTGCCTTACCCAAGGTGGATGGCTTGGGATCAATCTTGGTGGTCGTGGACAGGTTCACCAAGTACTCTACCTTCATCGCTTCACCAACAGACTACACCGTAGAACAGGCTGCTTGACTGTTCGTGAAGTACGTGGTGAAATATTGGGGCATACCAAAGATAATAGTTAGCGATCGCGATCCAAGATTTATGGAGAAATTTTGGACAGGGGTGTTCAAATTGCTTAGGTCCGAGCTCAACTTCTTCACAAGTTTTCATCCTCAAACAGATGGACAAACGGAGCGCACCAATGCCTTGTTGGAGGAGTACTTGAGACAGTTCGCGAATGCTAACCAAAGAAATTGGGTGGAATTATTGGACGTGCCGCAGTTTTGCTACAATTTGCAGAAGAGTGAATCATATGGCCATAGTCCATTCGAGTTGGCCACAGGCCAGCAACCTTTGATGCCACACACACTCGCTGGAGGATATAGAGGAAAGAGCCATGCTGCTTTTCAATTCACTAAGGAGTTGCATGAGAAATACGACTTGGCCAAAGCATACTTGGAGAAAGCCTCTCAGCGAATGAAGAAATGGGCGGACAAGAAAAGGAGACCCGTATCTTTCGAAGAAGATGACTTAGTCATGCTGAAGTTGAACCCCAACAGTTCAAAGCTTTTCGAAAGGCACACAAGGGACGCATTCGACGATACGAGGGTCCGTTTCGCATCATCAAGAAAGTCGGGAAGGCGTCTTATAGATTGGAGCTGCCAAGCCACATGAAAATCCATCCCGTCTTTCATGTTAGCTGCTTGAAGCCATACTATGCATATCAAGATGACGAGTCTAGAGGAATTACCAAGAGGGCTCCGTTCAATATGATTACCTCTCTAGACAAGCAGGTTTCAAGCATAGAGTCACACAAATGTGTCTGAAGAGCGGGTCGAGTTTACAAAGAATATCTAGTTCGATGGAAGGATCAACCAGACAGTGAATCTAGTTGGGAACATGAAGACTTACTTTTGCAACACAAAGATCTCATCGACAAGTACAACGCGACGAGGACGTCTGCGAATTCGGGTGGGGGAGAATGTCACAAGGGTGCACCAAATGGCTCAACACATGGCTAATTCACCCTTGTGCACCACCTTGGCTATCCCCTTTGGATAAATGGATAGCGTTCCATTATAGAATCTTCTCTCATTTGTCCTTTTCTTAGAATATTCCAGAATGGTGTAGATATATGTGGATATGTATAGAATAATCTAGAAGTAGATCTTAGCCATACATTTGTAAAGATCTTAGATCATTTTTTAGAACATTCTTGGCATCCCAACTAGTATAAATAGGGATGCCACCCTCATTTGTAAATCATCCAAGTTTGGGAGAGCAATACAAGCATACAACTTTCATTCAAACATTCATCTTTCTTCTTGAGTGTTCTTAAGTTGTTCTTGAGTTTCTTGTGAGTTTGATCTTGAGTAGTCACTTGAAGTTGTGTTAAACTTCATTGGGAAGGCTTACTTATCTAGTAACGGAATTCTAGACAAGTGCCGCACGAAAGAAAGTCGAGGCGAAGGACTGACCCCGTGACATCCAGCTTCGGCAATACGAGATATGGGTGATAAAAGGTTATCAAATTTCTCATAATTTTTTTATTTTTATCCGTTGGCACACGTAATTTGAGTGGTTTTGTATGATGACTCTTGAGTCTTGATTGATTTCAAGTTATAATGTTGTCCCTTGTTGTTTAATGATCCTAAATTAGCAACTTATTTGTATAATACCCAATGATTTACGTGTGTAATAATAGTGCATCAAAGAGGATAATGGGTGCAGCAGGGGTGCCACTTGTACCTGGATATCATGGTTTTGAACATGATATTGATTTTATGAAGTTGGAAGCTGATAAGATTTGATATCCACTCATAATAAAACCGACCCACGGGGGTGGAGGAAAGGTGTGCTTTTCCAGTCTTCCACCTCCTCCTTATCATCAAGTTATTGATAATGTTGTCAATGTAGATTCCTAAGGACTATTACTTTAACTTTGTAGTGGTAGCATTCTTGTAAAACTGAAAAGTGTCATTCATACATGATATAATAGTATACTTCAAGCTAGAATCCTAGAACCCTCTAGTTCAACTTTCACAAAGTTCTCAATGAGACCTGGTCCTCAAACTCCAACCCAGTATTAGTTTGGATTTGGTGTCCATTAGATTGGGTTCTTGTAGATTACAAGATGTTAGAATAGTTAGATTGGATTGTGCCATGTTCAGTGTTAATCCGTGTGTCGCATCTAGTGAGTCATTTTTAGTGTTAATCCCGGTGTTAGAAATAGAATAAGCCTTAGGAAATCCTATCCTTGTAAGCCAGTTTTCGAGGAACCACAGGATAGGGTTGCTCAAGGTCTACATAACCTAGGTTGCCCTAGGTGATGTGGGACTATTCTAACACCGTCGTCAACGACTGGGACTATTTCTAACACCCACCTCAACGACTGAGACTATTTCTAAAAAAACAAAGTACAATCATTTTGTAATCTTTTTTTTTTCTCAACAAACAATTGTATTAATATCAATATTTCACAATTTACAACCAAAGAATGACCAGAGGAAAACATAATCCTAAGTATGTCTCTTTCCAAGTCAGTAAACTCCCAACCTTGCGTTGGTCAACAACCTATATACACATTTCTGCCCACTCCCTTATGAAACGCCATCTTTTACTAGCTTATCCGCAACAAGATTTATTTCCCTGAAACTGTACCCTGGAATTTGACTTCTGCAAATATAGTTCCATCCAGACCAAAATATCCAAGGCAGTTTATTATGCGCAAAAGCCTGGATGACAGAAGAAGAATCAGACTGATAAAAGTTTAGATATTGTTTAAAACTGTGTCATTTCATAATCCATATTATTTGTGAAATCACCAAAATGGAGCATAGATATTGTTGGAATTATTAATTTTAATGTTACTGTAACTTGGTATATTAGAATAACTCAGAGGTTACAGGACTATTACTTGTTCCAACTCTTAAGGTTGGTAACAAACTCTTATAGTTGGCAACATATTCTATTACCAAACTTAGCTAGATTACATTGACTCAATATTATTCTAGGATATTATTCTCCTTGATTCCTGCCTTTATTCTTGCATACAAAATTTCCTTCTGTTAAGGAATTACTTTCAACACTCCCTCTTAATTCCTTATGGTAACTTTCATCAAATCTCTGAAATACTAATGCTTATCTTTTGGGAGTGCTTTTGTGAAGATGTCTGCCACTTGGTCATTCGTGCTACTCTACTTCACTTCGATCTTTCCTTTCTCCCGACATCCCTGATGAAGTGATGTTTGATTGCAATGTGTCTTGTACGGCTGTGATGGACAGGGTTCTTTGTCATATCAATGGCTGACTTGTTATCACACATGATTGGGATAGCTTCTACTTATTTTTCACCAACATCCTTTAGTATACGTGTTAGCCCTATTGCCTATGACGTTGCTAGTGCAGCTGAAACATATTCCGCCTCGGCAGATGATTGTGCCACTGTTTCTTGCTTCTTTGATGACCATGCAATTACACCTGATCCAATGGTAAATGCATAGCCCGAAGTGCTTTTCTTGTCATCAATACATCCAGCCCGATCACTATCACAGAAACCAAGCAGTTTCTTGACATACATGGTCGGCTCATTCTTGCTTCTTTTGAAACCTTTGGCTTTGAAGTAACTATCAATCTCATTGTACCATGTACGAGGAGCTTGTTTGAGACAGTACAGTGTTTTCCTCAACCTGTATACTCTATTTTCTTCTCCTGGTATCACAAATCCTTGAGGTTGTTCCACATACACTTCTTCTTTTAGTGTTTCATTCAGAAAAGCTGATTTCACATTAAGTTGATGCAGCAACCATCCCTTTTGTGCTGCCAGGGCTATAAGAACACGAATTGTGTCATGCCTTGCTACAGGAGATAAACTTTTTTCAAAGTAGATTCCGGGTTGTTGTGAATAACCCTTAGCAACCAGCATTGCTTTCTTCTTGAGAACGGACCCATCCGGATTGAGCTTTGATTTGTATATCCACTTCACCCCAATGACGTCCTTCTCTTTTGGTTTCTCGACGAGCTCCCATGTCTTGTTCTTCTCAATTACTTCAATTTCTTCCTCCATTGCTCTCTTACAATCTTCCTCCTTCACTGCTTCTTCATAGTTTCTCGGCTCAATAACACATAAATTGCACTGCGCATACACATCAGCAAGACTTCTCATTCTCTGTAGAGTTGAGTCCGGTGAAGAGGACTGTGAGGTTGATGCTGAGCTCGGTTGTGGACTTGGTTGTGGGCTGTTTGTTGGAGACCTGGGTTCTTCATGGGCATTGTCTTCTTCTTCTTCTTCTTCTTCCGACGATTCATCACAGGATACAGGGATACTTAGCCTCTCATCGGTCAGAACTTGAGCTTGCTTCTGTTTCCAATCCCAAGTTGATTTCTCATCAAATATTACATCCCGGCTGATCACTACCTCACTCTTCTTTAAGTTGAAAAGTCTGTAGCCTTTTGATTTCAAACTATAGCCCATGAATATGCATTTTTCACTTGTTTGGTCGAGTTTTCTTCTGAGTTGCTTCGGAACGTGAGCATAATAGATGCACCCGAATACCCTTAGATGGTTTACAGACGGCTTCTTTCCACTCCACGCTTTAACTGGAGTCTTGTCTTGGACTTCCTTTGTTGGACACCGGTTCAGCAAATAAATTGTTGTGGCTACAAATTCTGGATATAACAACATGGTCAAACCTTTCTCATGAAGCATCGACTTCGACATCTCTTCCACGGTTCTATTTTTTCTTTCTGCTGCTCCATTCTGCTGCGGGGTGTAACCTACCGTTAACTGTCTGTCCAAGCCAATATCTTCACAGAACTTGTTGAACTCGTTAGAGTTATACTCGCCACCTCGGTCACTTCGCAACACTTTGATTAAATACCCGCTTTGTCTTTCAACATACTGTTGAAATTTCTTAAAGATAGAGAACACATCCGACTTCTGTCTCATAAAATACACCCATGTCATTCTTGAATAGTCATCAATGAAGGTAAGAAAGTACCTGTTTCCACCCTGTGATAGTGATGTCATTAGACCACAAACATCGGTGTGAACTAGCTCCAACGATACTTTAGCTCGCCACGCCTTCTCTTTTGGAAATGCATCTCTGTGATGTTTTTCGAGTGCGCATCCTTCACAAACTTCCTTCAACTCTTGAGTTGTTGGAAGTCCATAGATCATGCTCTTTTGCGGAAGGTTCTTTAGGCTTTGGAAATTCAAGTGTCCTAGCCTTCTATGCCATAGCCAAGAGTCAGCAACTACCTCGGTTTTGAGAACAATATTGTTGTAAGAGAACATAAGAGAGAAACTCCTGTTTTCCTCCATCTTGACCTTTGCTACTTCGCGCTTTCTTTGATCAAGAATCTTACAGGCGTGGTCCTCAAAATGGACAATGTATCCACGTTCTAACAGTTATCCAACACTCAACAAGTTTTATGCTAAATCAGGTATAAGAAGCACATCTTGAATATCTTTTCTTCCCTTATTCGTTTCTATGGAAATTGTCCCCTTTCCTTCTGTACCAACCGAGACACCATTTCCTATTTTCACTTTGGAATTGCAGGATGAATCAATCTCTTTGAAGATGCTTTTGTTGCTGGTCATATGATTCCTACATCCACTATCAATGAACCAGACTTCGTTTTTATGTTCTTTGGCTACTTGACAGGCGTAGAACATGTACTCATTGCCTTCTTTCTCTTCTACAAAATTTGCTTGCTGATTTTCTTCCAAGTTATAGTCTTTTTGGAGATGACCATACCTCTTGCACTTGTAACATTGTGGTTTATCTCGAAACCAACAATTTTTCTCATCATGACCAGTTTTCTGACAGACTCCACACCTTGATGTTGTGGACACTTTGGTGTTTCTTATGGAAAAATAGCTTGTAGCTCTTCCACGGCCTCTTGCATAGCGACCTCTTCCTCTTGTGGTTCCTCTACCACATAACGATTCTTGATTTGAGTACTTCTCGTTATTTCTCGAGACAACATTGAGTTTAGATTGAAAGGAACTCTCAATGGTTTTTTCTGTGCGCAAGTTCTGTCTTTGCTCAAATACTTTGATAGAACCCATCAGTTCTTCGACACCTAACGCTTCAAGATCTTTAGTCTGTTCTATGACGGCAACAATGGAATCATACCTTTCTGGTAAACTGATGAGAATTTTCTCAACAATTCTTTGATTGGAAATTGTTTCTCCATACTTCTTCATCTGATTTATCATGTCCATGACTCGGGTGAAAAAATCTTTTAAGAGCTCGGAATCCTTCATCTTCAAGTTCTCGAACTCCCTTCGTAGAGATTGAAGTTTTATGGTTTTGACTTGGGAACTTACTCTATATTCCTTTTCAAGAATATCCCACGCCTCCTTTGATCTTATAACGTTGATGATTCGTGGGAAAATAGTTTTCGTGACTCCTTCTTGAATCAGGAGAAGAGCTTTAGCATCTTTCTTGATGTGCCCCTTTAATTTATTGGCTTCACCATTTGATAGGGTTTCCTTGTCTTCCGGTTCTTCAAAACCGTCCTCTACATACTCCAAGAGATCTCGTGAGATGAACAATGTTCTCATTCTCACAGACCAGAAATCGTAATTTTCTCCATCGAATTCGGGTACATAACTTTGCTTGTAGTCTTTGCTTGAGGATACCATTCTTCCTAGGCTCTGATACCAATCTGTTGGAATTATTAATTTTAATGTTTACTGTAACTTGGTATATTAAAATAACTCAGAGGTTACAGAACTATTTGTTCCAACTCTTAAGGTTGGTAACAGACTCTTATAGTTGGCAACATATTGTATTACCAAACTTAACTAGATTACATTGACTCAATATTATTCTAAGATATTATTCTCCTTTATTCCTGCCTTTATTTTTGCATATAGAATTTGCTTTTGTTAAGGAATTACTTTCAACAGATATGAGCATCCCCCTCTTACTCTACATTCATGTCTGATGTCTGATATTCCAGGGAATGAGAATTGTGAATGGTCCTGATGATTTTGCTGACTCCTTCTTGGCAGCACAACGTGAGGCTGCTGTTTCTTTTGGTGTAAATACTATTCTACTAGAAAAATATATAACTCAACCAAGACATATCGAAGTCCAGGTATAGTCCAGTTTAACTACTTTAGCACTTTCTTTGTATCTGGATCAGGTTTTGCAATCCTTTCACTTATTTACCTCATAATATACCAAGTTTATTGATCATTGCGAACTGTGTAACTAACAGTACATGTTTACTGGGGTAAACTATACATGGCGTTGGATTTTACTTATTAACTGTTTACATTATTAAGATATTCGGAGACAAACATGGAATGTTTTACATTTATACGAGAGGGAATGCAGTGTTCAAAGAAGGCATCAAAAGATAATTGAAGAAGCACCAGCGGTAACGCTCGCATTTTACTGCTGCTGTGGTTTGGGTTCAATTTTGGAATACTATAGTGATAGTAACTCTTATCATTGCAGCCAAATATTCTTCCTGAGTTTCGCTCGCATTTGGGTAAAGCTGCTGTATCTGCAGCCAAGGTAATGTGCTTCCATGTATTCCTGATTATTTTTTTTATCTTGTTCTTTATTTACATATTTCTGTATTGCATTATATGCAATATTTAATTGCTTATAGCTTCCTTCAATTGATTCGATACCCTTGTTCTTTACTGACTATATAAAGGTAGTTGGCGCACTGTGGAGTTTATAGTGGATACAGCTTCGAGTCAGTTCTATTTCATGGAGATGAATACCCGTCTTCAGGTTTGTCATTCCCCCATTCTATCTTTATTTGATATGACACGTAATTTGTACCTCGACTCCTAAGTGCGGACAGCAAAATCTTTTGCAGGTAGAGCATCCTGTGACTGAGATGATTGTTGGTCAAGATCTTGTGGAGTGGCAGGTACGTGTTGCTAATGGAGAACCTCTTCCCCTGAATCAGTCAGAGGTTCCCTTATCAGGTGAACTTTATGTGATATATGATGTTGCTTCAAATTTTGTTTCAATATTTTTTTGTCCCTCTGTACAAGGCCATACTTCAAACTCATTGGTGGAAATTTGATTTTTATGACAGGGCATGCGTTTGAAGCACGAATTTATGCTGAAAATGTTCCAAAAGGTTTTCTTCCAGCAGCAGGAGTTCTCCTTCATTACTGTCCTGTCCCTATCTCATCTACAGGTATGTCGAAAAATGTGCAAATTGAATACACCCACTTTAATATTGTAGCATTAATACATAATAAAGAGGAGGGTAAGAGGGACTGTTTTCAACTGTATGCAAGATTCACATCCTAATTAGAATATTCTCAGGTCAAACATCATTCTGATCAGCAGGATCCCATACCACTAGATTAAGTATCTGAATCTTTTCCTTTGTCTATATAACGTTGTTTGTGGATATGTATCCACATCATTGAGCAGTTCGCGTGGAGACAGGTGTTGAAGAAGGAGACACTGTTAGCATACACTATGACCCGATGATTCCCAAACTTGTAGTATGGGGTGCAAATCGTAATTCAGCACTAGTTAAAATGAAGGACTGCTTATCAAAGTTTCAGGTATGCCTATTGTTAGAGAACTTTCATCGGCTTTTAGCAGCATAAGTTAGCTTCCACGTGGAAGTGAGTTTACCTACTCACTATATAACTCTGTCTCCGTGTCCTCCAAGGGCTTTTTGGCATTCTTAAGGTCTACTGCTACTGAATAAGCGCTGTCTTCCTTCACACACTCTAAACTATATAAAGTTGTGCCTTGTAAACATTTCTTAATCTGGTGTTGTCACCACGTCCATGCAGGTTGCAGGCTTGCCCACAAAATAAATTTCCTTCAGAAGCTTATCGACCATTGGGCATTTGAAAACGGCCAAGTTGAAACTCATTTTATTGAGAATTTTAAAAAGGACCTTTTTGACAATCCAACTAATTTTATATAGCAACCGAGGCATTTGATGCTGCTAAACTTGGTGCAACCCTAGTTGGTGCATGTGTTTGTCAAAAGGAAGTTGTAGCTTCAAAAGGAAGAGTCGTTGGTATGCTTGTGAAAACTTTAATAGTGAGATTTTTAGTTGTTCTATTATACGTCGTAGTAATCTTACCTGCCTACATGTGCAGACCCCAGTGGCTTAAACTCATTATGGTATGCTAATCCACCTTATCGAGTTCATCACCCGGAAAAACATACTATGGAATTGGATTGGGACAATGAATACGATAGCAGTGGCTCAAGGCTTTTGAAGATTGACCTCACTTACCAATCAAATGGAAATTATTTTGTTCAGGTAACTTCTATTTCATATCTAACTCCGCCTGTGTAGTTTTTCTGTACAGCCTGTCCCAAGCAAGGATAAACAAGGAGGGTTCGTGTTTGGCATGGCAAGCCAACGGTAAAAAACACAGCCATTCCCCTATGAAAATACGGTCGTGATAGGCGTGGAGAGCCAGCGATAGACCAAAAGAGGGCGAGGGCAGTACCAAGATGGGTGACCGCTTGGGAAGTCCTTGTGTACCTTTGTTTGGTTGAAAACCAGCCATTTCCTTAGGAAATGGCGAGAGCAGTACCAAGATGGGTGAACGCTTGGGAAGTCCTTGTGTTTCCTTTCTACCCTACCCCAACTTGTTTGGGACTAAAGGCTTAGAAGAAGAAGAACTTCTATTCCGTATCTGAAAAACAGTATGGTTGACTAACTGGAAAATTCATCAGCTACATGGTACTTTCCATAACTTTTTTTTTACTAGCTTCCCCTTGATTTCTGACAAACTGTTCACTCAAGATATGTATTTGAGTACTTACAGGTAGGAGATGATGAATCCTCCGGGTTGGAAGTTAAAGTTCTTCCCTTGGGAGACCATAATTTCAGAATTGAAGTAGATGGGCTAATCTCAAATGTTAGTGTAGCTACTTATTCCAAGGTAAAACCTCTTTAGTTTTGGTGCGGCGATTATATTGTTTCTTGTGAAGCCTAACAAAATAGAGCCAATGTATCTTGTGTTCTGAACTTGTGATGTTATCCAAGAGATGTGTCCAATATGCATCTTTTGTTAGCCTCTCAAATGGTTGGAGGCACCCATCTAGTCGTTTCGTGGAGAAGCTAATGTAGAAAGCTCTAGGTTCCCAATCTCATGATTCGGTTATTCTTATTTATGCTGCAGGAACATACTAATCATATTCATATATGGCATGGTAAGCATCATCATCATTTCAGGAAACTTATAGGGATAAAGCTGTATAATGATGATTCATCACCAGATAAACCAAGTTTTGAAACAGCCTCCCAACCTCAAGGGACTATAGTGGCACCTATGGCTGGATTGGTGGTCAAGGTATTGGAAAATGAAGGGGCGAATTTGTTGGAAGGACAACCTATCTTAGTTTTAGAAGCAATGAAAATGGAGGTTTGTTACTATTATTCTCAATTTGTCCACAGAAAAGTTATTGTTCGTTATTGGGATTCTGATTTTCCTTTCTTTTCTTCTTTACATTTGTCTCTCTCTCCCTCTCTCCTTTTTTTGGTTCTTCATTTTAGCACGTTGTAAAGGCTCCTGCTGCTGGTTATATCCGTGGGCTTCAAGTCAGTAACGGCCAGCAGGTTTTTGACAACAACATACTCTTCAGTATTAAGGATTAAGTTAAGTCTCTTCCAAGAATGCATGTTCATCTAGTCAGATACAGAAAATACTTGTATAGATTAGATAAGTATTTGTTCTGTTGTTTATATGGTCATTATTTCTTGGGACTAGGTTATGGTAGACTGCAACAAACAAATCATTAATTGTACCTGGTTTTCCAATTGGAACATCCACATGGACTAATGTCTTAAAACTAAAATTACTTTTCTAGGTATGCACACTTATACTGTATGGATAATCAGGTCTATTAACATGTAGTATGAATCACTTAAATTAATTTCTTCATTTTCTATGGATTCCTCTAATATTCTAATTGATTGATTATTACTGTTAAAAGGGAATACACACACGCTACCTCTGTAATAAAAACTTTTGTTTTGGTAACATTTGCAAATGCTAAATATGATTTGGCACGTTTTATTCAGGGAGTTTATTACTACTCATGAAGCTTTCATGATTTTTCTACTGTATCCTTGGATTTCCTTATGCTTATTCGCTTTACTGCTTCAACATTACCCTAAATGCTAGGTGATTCACTCTCATCCGTCGACGCAGGCCGGGTTTTCCCCCCTCAAACCTTATCGTCCAAGACTGCCGATAGATTAATCTTGAATTAAATTTGAACTTAATTTGTTTCTTAAAAAAATAAAATAAAAATAAATCTGCGTTCAAGGTCACTTGCCCAAATCACAGTGAACCCAGGTATCGTTTAGTGTAGGTACGAGATGGTTCATATAGAACTATTGCCGGTATATTCGTTAAAGGACGAAAGTTATGATTGATCATGAGCGCTTTCTAAGGTTGTATTTGGTGACTTTTCTTTGTATAGAATCAAAATCATATGGGCATCCCTAATTATTCTCTTTTCAATACATTGAATAAAGTCTAGTATTTCACCCGTTGAAAGCTATAAAATTTTGTGGTTTTGATTTTTTTTCCTCTACAATTTATTATGGCAACACATTTTTTTACCATGTACTATTTCTGCTCATCTTTCTTGTTTAATCTGTTCTCATTCTTGTTTAGATTTTTCTTTTCAATTACTATATCATTAACCTTTTCTTTTACTATTATGAGTTGTTATTTTGTTTGGGGTTATTCTATTGTAATTGAAGTGAAAATACGGTAATTATTGGAGTCTTATATTAGATTTTTGAGTTGTTAAGGTTAAGGGTTAAATATAGTTTTTTTTGCTGTTGGATTTTTCAATCCTTCCTTCATTGTAAAATTCATTTTAGGATTGTGGTTAACATTAGAGGGAAGTGCTAAAATTAGTTAATTTCTAGGATTTTGTTTTGCTGGATGGTTGTTCTTGAGTTAGTTATTCATCCAAAAAAATGTTGGTTAAGTGTTTAATCAAAACTTCAAAAGTTTAGAAGGTCATAATTTTCTGCTTATATGTATGTTTTCTATTGCTATTGATGAGTATAAAACTTCCGTGATTCAAAATATCTAAATACTAGCATATTGCTTGCTTTTTTTTATTGGAATTTGAGTTTTCCATTTTTATTATAGTTTCGTGTGGGTGTTGTTTGATTTTCTTTTTGCAAAGGTTAGTTAAAATGGCTGATTTAAATACTATTGAAGAAGACAAAAATGAAGGCGGAAAGGATAATATGGATTCAAAGGAAAAAGGTGTAGAAAATATTAAGAAAGAAGATATGTTCAAGGGCATTGGAAGTGCTAGCAACAAAGATATGTTTAAAGGTGTGGGAATTGTTAGTAACAAAGATATGTTTTTTAGGGCAGATAGAATTGACTTGAAAAATTTGGATATCCAATTGGAGAAACATTTGAGTAGGGTTTGGTCTAGAAATTTAGAACAAAAACCGAAGGAAGAATGGGAAATCGATTTGTCTAAATTAGATATTCGGACTGTTATAGCACGAGGAACTTATGGTATTGTTTACAAAGGTGTCTATGATGAACAGGATGTTGCAGGTAAATTTCTATCCGATCCCTTTATCATAATATTTTCATGTTATAATTAATTTTAATAAAACGCATATATCATTAATCATTTAACGAATAAAAATCAACCTGAAAATGTGAATTATATATTTCTAATTCTAACAAGTTTAAATGAGGATACCTTACGTTTGTACGAGATGAATAAATGAGATCATGAGATTTTTTTTATTCGTTTGTTTGACGATCGTGAAATCATAGCAATGTAGCATCTGCATGAGCTCTATCGCTGACATAACAATTATCTAATTGAAAAATGGCAATAACTTGAAAAATGGTCATATATCTATATGAAGGTACATCGTAATTGTGTGATGATCTAGTCAATTTTGTTTTTGAAAATTAATGATGCCTATGTATGTATATATTGTGTTTTTACCTTTTCGGGATCTTCCATGTGAAACCGAATAATGTGGTTTGTTTATAGAGCAAGAACGATGAGATACCAGAGGTTACTAAATGTGATATGGTACCTAATGGAAATTATTTTTCATTCGATGTATGTGGCACTCATTCGCTTGTTATTGTTTATTGAAGTTAAAGTTTTGGATTGGGGAGAAGACGGTATGGCTACACAAGCTGAAACTGCAGGACTTCGAGCATCATTTCAACAAGAGGTTGTTGTTTGGCATAAGCTTGGCCATCTAAATGTGACAAAGGTAAACCTCTCTGATGGATACATACATTTATAATCAGGTGTACAAGTATTTTTACCCATTAGTTATCAATAATAAAGTGCATAAGGTTATCGCACAACTAATTTATTTCACTAATATAATTTCACAAAGTATCATTTGAAATTATTTTTGTGAAATTATTTTACATACTATTAGTTTTTCCTATTTTTTATGATCATGTGTCATGATACACTAAACGAGTTTCAAAATTTAAGTCGTTGGTATTATTATCACCCAACGACTTTATCCTGTACTACAATGTAATCTGCACTGGAAAACATATATCTGAATGCAGCTTGTTTTTATTATACTTAGATTTTGATCTACAATTAAGTTTATTAGATAATAATTTGTACATTTCCTATTGTAGTTTATTGGAGCATCAATGGGAACATCAAATTTGAAGATTCCATCCAAAAATCCTTCAGG
Organism: Papaver californicum; assembly: GCA_023531435.1. NCBI lineage: Eukaryota > Viridiplantae > Streptophyta > Magnoliopsida > Ranunculales > Papaveraceae > Papaver > Papaver californicum. Next base: position 1,301,745 of record JAJJMC010010614.1, read on the forward strand.
TGCTTCTCTTCCTTCCAGAGCATGTTGTGTTATTGTTGAGTACCTCCCAGGAGGGACATTGAAACACTATTTAATAAGAAATAGGCGAAAGAAGCTTGCATTCAAGATAGTGATTCAACTTGCTTTGGACCTCGCTAGAGGGTGAGTTTTGGTTTCAATTCTTGATATGGACAAATTTTTGGTTCCAACAAATGAAATATACTCTCTTATAATGATATTGCAGTTTGAGTTATCTACATTCAAAGAAGATAGTACATCGTGATGTTAAAACCGAGAATATGTTGTTGGATGCTCATAGAAATTTAAAAATTGCCGATTTTGGTGTTGCTCGTGTTGAAGCTCAGAATCCCAAAGACATGACTGGTGAAACCGGTACTCTTGGTTACATGGCTCCAGAGGTACTTATTTTACCATAAGATGGTGAAAACCATTTATTGAGAAAGTTGTCCAATAATCTGACCCTGATATTAAAATCTAAAACCTCTATTTTTCACTATAAACTAAACAACTTATGTTTTTGTAGGTATTAGATGGTAAGCCCTATAATAGAAGATGCGATGTATATAGTTTTGGCATATGCTTATGGGAAATCTACTGTTGTGACATGCCATATCCCAATCTCAGTTTTGTTGAAGTTTCATCTGCAGTTGTTCGACAGGTAGAGTCTGTATAAGTCCACGCACATAAATCATACTTAAACTTAACATAAGTCTATGACCTTGATGTTGTTATTATAATTTTCAAATTGGCAGAGCTTACGACCAGAAATTCCTAGATGTTGTCCAAGCTCATTAGCAAACATTATGCGCAAATGTTGGGACGCGAACGTAGAAAAACGACCTGAGATGGACGAAGTGGTTACACTGTTAGAGGCCATAGACACAAGTAAAGGAGGCGGCATGATACCTAAAGATCAAGTGAATAGATGTTTTTGTTTTTCTCCAGTCCGTGGTCCCTGATAAAGAAGAGCAAAGTCCAACAAGATTATAATTGATTTATAATGACAGTTTTCTTTGAGCAAAAATATGATGTGTTTTATATTAGTGGTTCTTTTCAACTACAGATGAGGAATTATTTTTACATCATTTACAAATTCAGTGATATTTTAGTATAAACATTGGTAAAATCTTCTTTTTGTTGTATTATGACCTCTCTCTCTGCATCATATAATGTATGTATGGTTCAAAACTTGTAAACACCAACACAAAAAATATACGCAGTTCCTTATTTACATGTTTAAGAAGCTTATCTACAACTACTAACTAAGTGCTCTAGTTTCAGGTAATTCACATGCCTCAGCTAGTTGAGTAGTGAGTCAGCAATAACATCTGTCTGACAGTAGTTTCTCTCCTTCAAAACACATACTGTATATAACAAAGGAAACAAAAACATATTGAGTTATCTAGTTATCTTAAACTCTGCATTCTTGACATGTTCTCCACTCACCATTTCAATCTCTAATACCCCTTATAGGTAGTGATGTTCACTCTACGCTATCTCTATGCCTAACCAAACCTTGGTGCAAGGAAAATATTCAACAAATTTCCTAAAATAAATCGAGAATACAATTTGGTATTCAATTGTACAACGAAACATATTGCAAAGGCATTTGCAAGCTCTAAAACTTGACAAATGCCAAGGATATATATATGTCCATATACACTTTCCCGTAGCTTATAAATGTAATCTAATAATAATCCTCGCAATACTCATTATCAAGTGGATTAAATGAACCTAGACACTTTTAGATTGAATGGAGATAATATTTGGTAGTTGAGGGAAGCTTTCTGATACAGTTCGAAGATACTTTCCCATACCTACATATACATTAGCAATAATCATAGTGTATCCCATATGAAGGAAAAAGATAAAAAAGTTATTTTTTCTCCTATTGATTCAACGAATCTAGATGTTTTCCAATTGAGGAAACTATTTTGGTATCCTGATGTAAACATGCCTATTTCCTAACTATATTCAAGTTCAAGATTGGCGAAGTTTGTTTATTTTTCATCTTATTGTTAGGGAAAAAACCACTTGTACTAGAGGGAAAACCAATTGGGGTGGATTTAAAAAAAGCTTATCCCCCGTCAATAATCATATTAAAATTTTGAAAGAAAGTTATCAAAATAAAAATAAATAAATAAATGAATCTACCAATAATGAATTATTTCGTAATGTTTGATTTATTGCGATAATGTTGAATCATAGATTAGGGTACCATAGCGGTTAGCCTTAGATGAATATGAAGAAATGTTCACGTGATGATAGTGATTTTGATATAAAATAAAACCTTCTGAATGAGAAGTTTGATCAAATGACACCAGCATAGTAAATTAACGATTCGGGTAAACATTTATCTGAGTTAAAGTTAAGATAATATAAAAAATTAAAATAAATACGATTATCGATAGAGATTCTTTTTTATCTACCATAGAATCAACTTTCCTTCCAGTAACAGTGGCTTTCCTCTACCAATCACTAAAACAAAGGGAAACAAACTCTCTAAATGTAAGGTTATTTTGGTAATGATCGGATTTCCAGCTAAGTGACGTCCTTCGTGTCTATTTAAGGAACCTGTTAGCGTGGCAACATTTCCATACTTCCTTTGACGCGCGCCAGTTTCTTCTTCATTCTTGGAAATACGTAAATCTCTTATAAACATTCCCAATTATTTTCATTTCGGTACAGAATTAATTATCATTATCAATCATGGGATTTGGAAGTGATAAGCTCACATCAGCATCTATGTCTGATTTCTTGAGGAATAATGGTGGTTATGCTGTGATCGATGGTGGTTTTGCTACTGAACTTGAAAGACATGGTGCTGATCTTAATGACCCACTTTGGAGTGCTAAGTGTCTCATCGATTCTCCTCACTTGGTTAGAAGGGTATAATTCTCTATCTCTTTTCAGAAAAAAAAAATAAAAAATTGTGCCTCAATATTGATTGAATCCAATATAAGTTCTCTCATTGCTATTGGATCCTGAAATCATATTACTTTCTTTGCTTATCTATATTTGCGACGTTCGGCCTAGACTCGGCAGCTAATCTAATTAGGCTTTGTCTCTGAAGAGTGATTTATATTTTGTTATGTACTGTTGTAACTTGTAAGTTTCAATGGTACAGGTGCATCTTGATTACCTTGAAGCTGGTGCAGATATTATCATTGCGGCATCTTATCAAGTACTCGGGATCTTTCTTACCCTTGCACTTCTTGTATTTTGTAGAGTAAAGTTGGTGTTATGTGCTTATGGACTTTTTTGGTTTGAGAAACAGGCTACAATCCAAGGTTTTGAGGCAAAAGGCTTCAGCAATGAACAAAGTGAAGCTTTGTTGCAAAAGAGTGTCCAAATTGCGTGTGAAGCACGTGGCATCTATTATGAGAATAATGGAAGTGAAAGAAGTCTCCAAAATTTTCAGATTTTGGTTGCCGCTTCAGTAGGTAGCTATGGGGCTTATTTAGCTGATGGGTCTGAATACAGGTAAATGAGTACATTGAGGTGGTTAATTTTAGGATGACCACCATATTACTCAATGGATACACGATATGACTTCAATACTTTTGGTACTAACATTTTGTTTATCCTTTGTGATGTAAACTTACAGTGGGACTTATGGTGAAAAGGTTACACTAGAATATTTGAAAGAGTTTCATAGGAGAAGGATTCAGGTTCTAGAAGAATCTGGTGCTGATCTGATTGCGTTCGAGACAATTCCAAATAAGCTTGAAGCTCAGGTATAGCTCAGACTGGCTGTAGAGCCTCTTTTTGCATGCATGTTATAGTCTGTGTATTACTATCGAATTGTGAGATGTAGATGTCTCAGTCAAGGAATTGACTGTTTAGAGCAAAGCATTTTGATTTCGTGTTTATGTTGTGTGTTCTGTACGTGTAGGCTTATGCAGAACTGCTCGAGGAAGATGATATAAAGATCCCAGCATGGTTCTCCTTTAGTTCTAAGGATGGTGTGAATGTGGTTAGCGGAGATTCTATCCTTGAATGTGCTGCGGTTGCTGATTCATGTGAGAGGGTTCTTGCTGTTGGGATCAACTGCACTCCTCCTCAATTTATTCATGGACTGATACTGTCAATTCAGAAGGTATGACCACCCTTTGATATGTTGTCATTCAGACATGATTGCTTCCAGTGTTTCCAGCTTAAAACATTATCAACTGGTCATCGTATTGAAGATCAGTCTTTGTAATTCGGTACTCGTATTTCTGAACTTATGATAATTTAATTTCGCAGGTGACCAACAAACCAATACTTGTATATCCCAATAGTGGTGAGACATATGATGGTCAGACAAAGACGTGGATAGTAAGTTCTTCTCCCATTGTATTGCTGCTTTCTATAACAAAACGGAAAAAATGGAATGTGTTTTGAATAGTTTATAATATTAGGCTCATACTGATTACTCTGGTTCTGAAAATTCTTGTGATTGCAGAAATCTACTGGGGTATCCGACTTAGATTTCATTTCCTGTGTGAACAAGTGGCACGAAGCCGGTGCTGCTCTCATAGGAGGCTGTTGCAGGACTACCCCGAATACTGTTAGAGCCATATCAAATAACCTCTCTAAAGGACCTGATGTTCCTAGGCCATCTGAGCCTGTAACATCTTCCCATCCAGTCAAGTATCAACTTGTAAAATGAGAGACAAAATCAGGCCGTGTGCTGTTGTGGTCGTAGTTGTAGTATGTTGTTTCTATGTTTTTCCTCATTTCCTTGTGTTAGTATTTCTTTTCCCTTGTATGTACAGATGCAAACTCAAGAAATAAATTATAAATCCTCGATAGTTTTCTCAATCTGAGTTTCTTCTGCAACCAATGTGAATTTTAAAGAACAAGGAAATTTCCAGATTCTGTGTAGCGGCAGATAATCGATGTCGGACATTTGGGTGAAATAAATTGAACCGCTCAAGAATCGAACAGTTCTTTTTAATGAATAAAATTTACTGGTAATATTTGGACAGACTTGAAGACTCACTCTCACAATCATTGGTAATCTGAATATCATTTTTGGTCTCTCAACTAATCTGGAAAATCATCCTCCATTAGTGCGAGTTTGGTAGCAATGACATAATCAAGAAGCGATTACACTAGGTAGCAATGCCGTATCCAGAAAGGGGACACACCCATCCTACGATGAATTTCTAGTTCTCAAAGGTATCAACGACTACATTCCAGCTAATGAACATTTGTAGTTACAGAAGAGTGGCTCGGGTTTCATTAACTACATTCCAGCTAATGAACATTTGTAGTTACAGAAGAGTGGCTTGGGTTTCATTGAGTCATTTCCTTCGATCCACGACTACCATCTCAGATTCAACGTTCATTGAGTCATTGTCCTTCGATCCACGACTACCACCTCAGAGTTAACTTCAGACTTCCGGAGGATTGGATCTTGCTGGTTTCTTTGAAGCTGTATAATAGGAATTACTAGTTAATCTTGTTTTGAGGATCCATTTAATATCTAATCCATCCATTAGAAATGGTTTAATAGGTGGTCTAAAAACATGTTTTTGGACCAAAAAATATTATTTTCAAAACCAAAAACATGTAGGACTTCATAAAACGTTTATCCAAATGCCAAAATCACCCCTTTATTATGATAATAGTCTTAACTAAGTTCTATTTCATTTCTTTGAATGTTTGTGTCGAGGAGAGGTCCGACTATGAAGATTTTAGGATATGTGATCGATTTCTGTATGTATTTCCAATCTTAAAATTGATTTTAGATTTGTGATCAACATGTCCAAGTCCAAATATTTATATATAATTTTTCAAAAAAAAATAAGTTTTGATTTTTGAACTAGATTTATTAAAATTTTGAAATTAATCTTCAGTTAATTGTTATATAATGAAAAATCATATTGTTTCAATTTTTTTACTATATTATGAACTCCATTAATGGTGGCATGAGGATAAAGTTCTAAAGATAATCACTAATACAGGTTAATTCACGTTTAACACTGGGAAGAGTTAGGTTTTCACAATTTTTCTTTCATATTTACTTGTTATTGTTTTCTACATATTTTGTTATTTATTCTTTTCTTTTTCAAATTGATCTCAAAATATTGGATTGATTTAAACTAATTAAGATTCAAACTAGTTTCTGATTTTGGGTTTGTGTTTTGGCATTATCCAGCAATACATATATGATGTATTTAAAGGAATATGTATGTTGTGCATATTTAATGGTTGCAATATCCATTTATGTGTATACATATATGTCTTTGCAGGTTGTTTGTGTAGGTTTTTTACTATTACATATCAATATCTATTAGGTTATTTGATGAGAAATAATTTTTGTGTGTACATATGTATCTACTAGTACTTATCAATATCCACTACCACTAGGTTTGCACTCAGTATATTTCAATAGTCTACTAAGTTATGAGTTCTTTTTTTTTTCCAGTACATACGTATAGGTACTGTGCTTTTCATATTGAATATCTTTTGATTTTGAAATTTTGTGGGTTTTTGTTGAAAAATTGTTTGCAGACATAGATAAATTGGTAGATATGAAGCTCATATATAGGATATGAACTTGTGTTGGCAGACAAGGTTTCAAACTGGTCTGATATTGTCGTGGCCTATGAAACTGTGTGGGCTATTGGAACCGAATGGTTGCATCTCCTTCTCAAGCTCAAGAAGTAAGTCGAATTTGGGATATCTTCTCTCTGTGAACTACTTATTTCTGTTTTCTAATTTTTGATTTTTCTTATTATTATTTTCGTAGGAATATTTATGCTCTTTAAATACTACTACTGTATTATATAATAAGGTACCTATCAATATCAAAGAAGTAACTGACAATGATTCTTAATTAGTATATGTATCCTAGTCAATTAGAGGTTGTGGAATATATGTTCACGGGATCATGAGAAGTAACTGAGTTTGGGAAATCTTCTTTTTAGAACTATTTGATTTTGTTGGTTATTGGTTTGCTCAATGATCCATCTATAGATCTGTAATACTGGATATAGTAATTTGGTCAATATTCATGCAACAGGTGCACAAGAAACTAAGGGAATGGCTTGCAAATAATGTCAGTGTTGAAGAACAAAAAAACTAATTAAGTGGTTTCACCATTTTGTATTAACGGAGCAGCTAGACTTTGAAACCGTAGGGGAAAGTAGTTTATAAACCATATTTGATATAATGATGCATTTGAATTGGAGAAAATGTATGGTTACCTGTGGTTATAATAGGCATCCTTGCTTCATAGTGGAAACTCAAACATAGCCAGTCTCTAGGTTGCTCTCCAAGGGTCAAAGTTGTTCACACATCTGAAAAGATTCATGGCCAGATTTACATCCCCGAGATCAACTGGATGTTTATGATTCTCTGCATCGCGGTAGCTGTTGGATTCAGGGACACAAAACACTTGGGAAATGCATCAGGTATGACCATTTTATGGTTTCTTTCTTATAACTGCTTCTCACGATTGTTAACTGAGTATTTCCTTAAGTTTTTTCACAATAAATTTTAAGTCTTAGTCGCAAGTTAGCAGGGAATGTAATCTTGATGTCTTTGGTATAAAAGAAAAGTCCACTTAACTGAGGGTTCTGACTTTTCTTGATTGAAAGCTGATCAGATAGGTGGAAATGTGGACTGAGCAACTTCGTTCCCAATCCTTTTCTTGCAAACAAACAACTTGTTTTCTTTTGAGCTTAGTCTTTGCAACATATTGACCACCTCTCAATTATACAAATATTGTTCTAACTTCTAACATTAGGAACAGTCAAGAATCATAACATATCCCATTTTTTCTTTCTTGCATTCGTCATCAAATATTCATAGCAAGTCATATGTATTTTTATATTAATGGTTAAGTCTTGACTTTTGATAGTTTTAATTGCGTCTTTGACAGTTGACAGTTATGCCGCAGGAGTTGGATAAAATGAAACAAGCTACCATGGAGTGCGGAAAATCTCAAATTCAAAAAAGAAACATCAGCTGCAGCTATGGACGCTGGAGATGCAGCAGACAAGTCATTGAGGTTAGCGTACTTACGAGCATCAAGGCAGAGAGAGACTGGACGAATTATCTCATTAACTTGAAGAGTATGATACTCGGTATATATCGATATGTACTAGGATTTCACTCACTACACATCAATATGTACTGATTTTTCACTCAGTACATATCCGTATGTACTAAAGTGGATGAGTTATGTTTTTGGCAGAGTTTTCTTTTGTTATAAAAAGTTTCCAAGCTTAATTAATTTTATTTTTTCAAAGCTATATAAAACAATGGTGCAAAATGTATACGCGAATAACATGGAAATCTTTTGTTAATGTCTTTTTTTGTTATTATTATTGAAATGCTTCGATGATCTTCATTTTTGTATGCGATATCACTTATTTGGAAGTCTAAAATGGTAGCAAATGTATCAGAATTCTTGTTCAAGGTATTGATACTTCACCGAGACCCGAGAACCGAAAATAAATTACTTATATATACTTTTTCAAGAAATAGTTCTAGCAACACAAACAGTGCTAGTATATATTGATATGTACCTAATACATATATAATCAAAGTATCCGACAGTACATATTAGTATGTACTGATGGATATGTACTGTCAGAAGTCAGTTTTTTCATCAGCACATATCATTACATATTATTTTCCTTTTACAAGGTAGTACAAATTGATATGTAGTTAATATATATGTAATCAAAGTATCCGACAATATATATTGATATGTACTATTGTTGGGTTTTACTTGTTATTGGAAACTAACAGAAGTCTTCTTCTTCTTTACAACAAAAAGTTTTTTCTTCTACTTATTCTTTTATTGTTTCGTAGAACCATACATAAACTAGGTCTGTGACAAAATAAATCACATCCTGAAGAAAATTGTGAAACTTCCAATATTTCAATCGGAAACAATAAACTTAGTATATCCTACAGTACATATCTTGATTTTGTAACTACAAAATAAGCTTATATTGTTGTTGATCTTGAACAACATAGAAAAATAAAGACGCTACAATCAAAAAATTCAAAACCAAAATAATCAATTTCAAACGGATTCACATTGTTAGAATCACAAATCATAAAGTGAGAATTTTAAGTTGTAACTGAAAAAGAGAACATCTTTTGTACAAACAACAAAATCCCCAAATCAAAGCATCATTCTCCTATAATCACATGTATCAATTCAAAACTCATACAAACTAAACGTAATCTAAATTCATCAATTGTATAATTTTAATCAAATGAATATCAAATATGAATTTTTTTTTACAAAACATTCAATTATTTCTTGATTATAAAACCTAAAATCAGATGAGAAACCTCAACAAAATCAAAATCGAAAATTTTAGATTCCGTATTCTTCAAACCTTAGTAGACAATATAGTCGAAGTCCATTGTGAATTATTATCATTATCTTCAGCGTCATTGTGACGGACCGGAAATTTTCGCTTCCAACGGATCGGGTCACGACCCGCTTGGCATGCTCCGACTTCCTGATACGCCACTCGAGAAACCGACATTACCAACTTTTGGGACCAATTTGATTTTTACTAAGCAAATGTTTATCAAATTATCAATTTGAGTAAGTATCATATCCTCATCCAGTTTGGACACGATAGTTATTAGCCATGGCTCATCCCCTTAGGGACCCGTCAGTTAGTAGCTCATCCCTGCTGGGACCCGCCAATTATTAGCCTAAGCTCATCCTCGTAGGGACATGTCAGTTAATAGCTCATCCTCGTAAGGACCCGACAGTTATTAGCCTTAGCTCATCCCCGAAGGGACCCATCAGTTAAACAGATATGAACTACTCTAGAAAGAATTGGTAATCATTTCCAGATCAATGGTATGAACTGTCATCATAAACAACAACCATTCTTCTCAGATGATATGAATTGCCCCTAAATAGCAACAATCATCTCCAAATCTCATTTGGTGATATGAATTGGTGTCCAACAATTATCCTTCATTTCTTATTAGATGATATGAACACCCTCGAAGAGGTTATAATCATCTCTCAAGGTAGTATGAACAGCCAGTAGGCTAACTGCAACTATCTCTTACCAACGATATAAATTGCTAAGATTGCAATCATCTCCGAATAGATGGTATGAACTGCTTGGCAGTAACCAATTCTTTCCCGACGATATGAACAACCTTAAGCAGTTGTGCTGAACCGCATAGTGACTGCCTACGTACCCTCTCCGTAGCTCGAAGGGATCAAGCACGACAGTAGTTCATCAATACTTTGTTTAGATAGTATGAACTACCCACAATAGTAGCAACTATCTCTTATCAGTTATCAAGTAAACTGATTCCAATTGCAGTGTACATAGTGAGTACATAGTGATATACGTATAAGCCAAAGTATTCCAACATTAATATGTTCAGACTCAAATTAGAATTGTGTTGTTAACCAGATCATCCAAAGGTCATGCAAAGCTAGGATTACCGTACCATATTTCGATTTAAGCATATATAATTACCACACATTTGGACATCAAGAAAACATGCTACCATGGCTAATACAATCAATCAAAACTAGTCAATTAGATGAATGTAGTTAAGTATGTATATATATACATACGTATGTCGCATTTGTGTCCAATATAATAGGCTAACTAAAGAGAGTTTCAGATACACTATAAATCAAAGTGAAACTGATCTAAATTCCATTCAAACATACGTTTCAAATTTCCAATTTAATAAGGGGTTAATATGATTCTTTGCTCACACCGACTGATATAACCAACAGAGTACATTAACCGTTTCGTCAAAGACCCATTGTTGTAAAATCTGATACCACCTTTTCTCAAATATAGTCATTTTCAAACTCAACTAATATTAAAGCTTAAGAAGTCCATATCAACATAATACGGTCATGCCCTCACACCGACTGATCTAACCAACGGAGTACATTAACCGTTTCGTCAAAGACCCATTGTTAAAATTTAAAACACCCAACAGTGAAACAAACACAAACACTTACGGAAACTATAGAAAGTTGAGGTGGTAATGATTTTTATAGAAAACCCGTAATAGAACAACACACCATATTCTACAGTGTAATCTAATATAGGGATTTAAGTCATTAAACTATTGAAAGGTTATTTAAACATCTAGCACCTGATCCCTAAAATGCTTATAACCCAAGCGTCGTAGAATAATTTGATTGAGCAGTCTATGGAATACAACCCAAACCAAACCTACTCTCCAACCTACAGCCCTCGGCGAATATCTCAGCCCTCGGCTTCAAATTCACATCTCATTGTTGAGCCTATGGTTCTTGGGCACATGCAATCGTATGTCTAGTACTCAACCATAGTACTCGTACCGCTTAAGGCCATTGAATAAATACATATGAAATTACTGTACCCACATAATTAACACTAACCAACATATCTATAATGACTGCAGAGTCTAGTTTATATCAACAGGACTTGTTATTACTCTTCTCTTTTCATTTCTTTGGAAACAAAGTAATAACAATGATAAGATATGCTAAAAGAGAAAACAAAGAAAGACGAATATGTAGAGAGGGGAGTGTTGTACTAACCTTCACTACCCATGCAAAGTGCTTCGGCAAATGAAGTAGCACCTACAGGTAATATCATGAACTCTTGCATAGCTAGATTATTGCCAGCATGGCTTCCACCATTAATTACTACTCATAGACCATGGTTAGAGCAGCAACAAACAATTCAACAAGGTTGTACAGAATTTATGAACAATATGCAGTCACACTCAATCCGTACTTTTTTATAGTAAACATTTTCTGATTGTCTTTAAACTTTTACAGTACCCTTATTGCTGATGGTAGCACAACATATTCAAAAATCAGAACAATCTAACGGTTCATTAAAGAGTTATGTACATTTAAGCATGGCTACTTTCACTATCCATACACAGAATTCAGTCATGATTCTACCACACTTTGGGGAACCTAAAGTGATCAGAACTCCATGAAAATTTTACAGTAGGTTACCTATATAGATATAAACATCATACTCAAATTTCAGCATTATCCAACAAACAGACAAAGAGATACCCCATGAACAGTTGGCTTTCCAGGGTTTTAATCCTGCAAAACGCAGTCATAGATAGTGCTATCTTTGCAGTAGTAAACCTAACCTGATCTTCATGAAATTTTGATCGTATCATTATAACTTAATTATGTAAAACATACTAAAATTTCATCTCAATCCAACCACTGGATCTAACGATATTAATAAAAGAAAAATAGACATTCAAGGGTTTACAAGGTTGTATAATAGATGTTTAATACGAGTTCTTCATTAGAAGTTCTATAATTTCTAAAATCAAATAGATATTAAGTACTTAATGGTGATGGTAAGTTACCCAATTCATCAGTTTGCTAAGAACATGAGCCATGATCAAGATCCTCAATGCAGATTCTTTCACGCAATTGATCGAGCACACTAAGGTGCAATTCTGGTAAAACTTCAGGCAACCGAAATTGGAGAATTCAATTGTCAAATAATCTCCTTCCCTGCAATTCAGTTCATACACATCACACAATCAAGCATTCATATCCCAATCATTTCGGTTCAAACCCATTACATAAATCAAAAATCCTATTTAATCTTCACCATCGATTACTTCAAGCCACATCAAACAACAACTTCTCTTTCACCCGTTCTCACTGACATTCTTAGCTTCAGATTCTTCTCTAATTCAAACCACATGCAATACGACTCACATTCATCAGCAACACCTTCTCTTCTCTGTATATGCTTCAAGTGTTTCCATCTCGTTCAATTCACACAGACCTAATCTCATTCCTTCTCTGTTCACAAAACCATACGAACTCCCCATCACAGGCATTGAACCACACAAACTACTCGAACCATTCACCTCCATGGCAGTGACTGTTAACTTTCTCTTCTCAACAATCTTGGATAAACTGGACCCTCAAACTTGACAAATCCATAAATCACCAAACTCCAGTAACCATGTGAATGGTAGGAGCAGCAGTTCTCTCGAGTTCAACCTGAACCATCTCAAACCTTGTTTTTCAATTTGGTTTCAGACTCAAACCATCATTACCCATCAACCCTATAGCTTGATTCATACCACCATGAGCATGTTACCTCTTGAATTCAGAATAAAACCAAAACCCAATCTTCAATTTATTGTTCTTGTTCGAACCCATGTCTCTGCAATCTCTTAATTCTCAATTTTCCACATCCACAGTTAACTTCAATTCTTTCTTCTCTATTTTCAAATCTTTCTGGGGTTTATTCTTCTCGGCTACAGCTCACACACGACAACCCTTAAGAGAATCAACACAAAAATGTAATTCCTTTGCAGTCGGCAACCATCACCGAGAGAGCAACCTAAGGTTTGGGGAAGAAGATATAAAAGAAAAGAAGGTTCTTCCATTCCTTGTGACACGTGCTTAGATGCATGGGTCACTATTATAGCATCCAAACATTTGGCTAATTCACACTTTATATTTAGACACCAATATTTATTATTGAGGCAACCTAAAAAGTGTTGGAAACAATTGGATATTAGAGTTGTAGGCACTCGAAATATAGAATTCGGATAATAGGTTTAGTTAAATCCGAGAAAAATGTTTGGGGTCTCACAGTCATCATTATCAAATTCATTAGAAAAATCACAATCAGAGAAGAACGACTCAAAAAAGAAAAAGAAATCTTATTTTTGGTTCACACGTTTTGGGGTGATGGACAGTGAAGTAATTTTCACTTTTCAAAGTTTTTTTGGACCTACAGATAATTGGGTTCTCCCGGTGGACTATATGATAAGTGGGATACGGGTTTTTGGACCATCCAATAAATTTCCCAGCTGTATATATAAAGATGGTAGATCCAGTTGAGCAGTTGCTAGATCAATTACAACAAGATGTTGATCCGTGCATGGTGCATGGTCACAGCTGGTCATTGATATCATGGCGACACATTATTGTTCTCGGCCGAAGGTTGGATTTGGATAAATAAATTTCACCATGGGCGGTTTCTGTTATGAATGACGAAATATTCATGTGGTTTCACTCTGGCCAGTGTGCCTTCTGTGCTTTCTATTTATTATCACTTTGATCTTTTTGCTCACAATGCTCACTACCAAGTTGACTTCCTTTCAAGTTCCTACTTTTGATTTTTTGAGTTTTAGTTCTCAAATATAAAAGGAAGTTTGAAATGGCTACACTCTCTACCTGACAGCACTGTCTTGTACATCTCCTTTGATAGTTTTCTATCTGCTTCAAGTGAACAATGAAGGATATCTAGGTAGGGTTACGTGAGAATGGGGTTCAATACTTATTGGTTGCGCATGGTGCAAAGGGAATACCAAGAACTCTGTTGTTCCTGGTGATACTGATAATGACATGATTAGTATTCAGTGTAGTGGTGCTATGCTGTGAGAAAGTGAGGGTATTTTCATTCTCGGTGGGGGAATCTGGACGTATTGTGGGTGGAACTCGACTCTTGAAGGTGTTTATGCAGGTTTACCCGTGCTTACTTTTCCAGTATGCATGGATAAAAACACTGATAGTAAGCTAATTGTGGGTGGTCGGGAGTGAAGGTAAAAAAAGACTACGGAGCAAATAAATTAAAAGAGAAGATATGGCAATGACAATGAGGAAGTTCAAGAATTTGAATGGAGGCAACAAATAAAGTAGAGAGGTAAGGACGAGAGCCAGTGAATTCAAGATATAGGTGTGGACGGGAACTGAATTGTCTCAAATCAGTCTCGATGATTTTATTAGAGATCTACAGTATCAAAGATTACATTCGAGCTCAACATTCATTATTTAGTAGTTTGTAACTTTTACTATGTTAAAAGTAACAACAATTTCTGTTGGAATCTTGCAACAATTAACAACAACGTTAGATATATCAAACAATATATAAAATATTGAACGAAAACAACCCTATCACAAACAACTTGACAAGGGAAGAGTCATAGGTTTAACAAGTTGTCCTTAACACATTAGTTCGCGGGTATACTCAAGAATGAGTAATGCTAAACTCCAACTACGAAGATGTGTCCAGGATAAAACTGCCTGATATAGCTTGTATCAGCACAATACAAGTCTTTTGAACTTAGCAATAGGGATTAGAAGAGACATTAATAAATATAATGAGTAAAACAAAGCGAGAAGACGGTAAAAAGAAGAGGGGCCGGATAGTAGCCGATTGTGATGACTTTTCAAATACAAAATTAATATATCATGGTTAATATATACACAAACCCTAGGCAAGTCTTCCACAAGATCGCAAGCCCAACTGCGAAAACATTTTCTATTTGTATGAGAAAAAAAACCTCCAGATTTTTGGATTTCTTGTAAAACAAGTTTTCGAAGATAAACACGAAAAAGAAAGTCTCCCAAAAATAATATTAAAAGAAAATATTTTGTAAGTAATTTCTTTATAAAAACCAGTTAAAAATATTTTCAGCAAAAATTAATAGATCTTGGTTGATACACACACAGGCCCTAGGAAAGTCTTCCACAAGCGCGCAATCCCAATGCATAAGCTAGACCAAGCATTATTTCCACCCACTCCCACCTATACACCCATATACCTATCAATATATAAGAATGTAGTTCAAGGTAGTCAATATCGTTTGTACACCTCGATATTATCGGTATTTATTTCGTATTAGAGGTAGACCTTGATGTTATAAAAAATATCAGCGATACAAAGATTGGCCGATAAAATCGCTCATATCGGTCAGTACAAACTGATATATCGGTTTCACCGATACGCCAATTTTATCGGTTTCAAAACCCATGTTAAGTATCAGCCACAAATGACATCAGGAATATAAGTGAAAATTATTTTCTTCCCTGTTTTATCTCTTCAAAACAAACCCATTATTCATTCCTGAATTTAGTAGCAGGAAATTCTCATTTTTCCAAAATCAACAGCCACCCTTTTCTTCATTTATGAACTTTACAGATCACTCAAAACCCAACAATTCATTACCAAACATCAATGGTAGCAGAGCTTCTTACCTTAGTATGTTCTGACATTTAAAACAAACCCCCAAACCATTATAATTTCACGCCACAGTCTCAACTCCTACTTGATTCCAAAAGAAACTCTTATCCATTCCTTCCCGAGTCTTTATTATCCTTTCTTCACCCTTGCAAATTATCCACATCGGAAGACTCTTCTTTCTTTCTGGACTTGTCTTCAAAACTATTCCCAAATTCATCACAAATCGATAGCAGGCTACTGCAAGACTACTACGATACTATTAAAGCCATATTGAGTACCCTATCTAAGGGATTTGATGCTCCTCAACATCTATAACAACTTGTCATAGCTCAGATATCAAATTGTAGAGTGATAAAGAAGACAAAATTTGAGATTTGGATGTTTCTTTTGTCAACGAGACTTTGAAAGGAGGAAGTAATAATTTGAGATTTCGCAGGGACCTGTCATGGAGCAAAAGGAAGATACTTTGATGGAGGGATGATTGAAAATCATGAAGTGGAGCAAAAGGAATATATTTTTGGTTATGCAGTCAACAAAATTAACAATGGAGTGGTAGATTTTTTAGCTAAGAAAGCTAGAAGAACTAGGTTCGACTTTGAGTATTATGAGAATTTGCCTCATTTTTCTTATTTGTTTTACTTTGTTAAGAAATAATAGTTTATAGATTAATTAACTAAAGTTACATTGTCTTCCTCAACAGAGGATTGTAACCAAAATGGGAAACGCGGAAATCTGAATAAACTAGAGTTACATTTATATGCTTCTTTGGATAAAAATCACTAAACAATCACTAATAACAGAGTTTTTTGTCCACTTTAGCTGAGACGTTTCCATTCAAGGCAGCCACCATATTGTTGTTATCACCCTCTATCTTTAGATGCTTAATATTCTTTTTCTTTTCCAAGATAATAGCTTGTAGTGCCCCCAACGCCTCCGCTTACTCCTCATCCCAGGAAGTTAGTTGGATGCTTGTTGTGCCTTCACATTCACCTGCAGATGATCTCATAATTAGTCCAACACCATATTTATTAGTATTATTATGAAAGCTAACATCAAAGTTTGCTTTAACAAAAGGAAGACAAGGTTTATTCCATGTAAAGCTTTTGTCTACTCTGATAATTTCAGATTGTCTATTAACATTAGAGCTAGCCAGACACTTTTCACAATCAAGCTTATATTGTTTGATCAAACTAAACATTGTAGATGCTGGAATAAGAATATTTTCAAATACAAGAGTAAATTTTCTTTTCCAGATGAATCACATGATTGTTACTGCAAATTGCACAAGTTTTTTCCTTTGCATAGTACTACCAGGAAACACATATAACCATTCAATAAATCAAGCATTTATATCTTTATTCTGAATTTGGTTAGAGATTACAGGATCAAGTAAATTCTAAATTTCTTTAGCATAACTATAATTAATAAACAAGTGATGTATTGACTCCCCGTGAATCCTTCAATAAGGACAAACCACATTAAAATTATGCACAAATCTGTTAATTTTTCCATTAATAGGAAAAAATCCTTGTATGCATTTCCATAAAAAGATAAGAATCTTTGGTGCTAAGTCAATATGCCAAAATAGACTCCAAGGAAAATTGTTGTTAGACATAGAAATTCAGTTAAATCTATTGTTAAGAACATTTTATAAGCAGATTTCACACTAAAAAGACCATTATAGGTTTGAGTCCATCTAATTTTACCATTCCCATGAAATGGAATTCTAATTTAAAAAATCTATCTAACCGTTTGTTCATCGAACAAAGCTTCCAAATTCTTAGTTTTCCAAGAACAAGTTTCCTTATCTATAAGATGACTAACACATTGCATATGTATGTATCTCATCCTAGCATCTACAGGTTTATCTATAACTTAGGATTCCACTTGTTTTTCCAAATATTTAAACCTGACCATCACCTATTTCCCAACAATAATTACCCTTTATTATCTCTAAACCATCTCTGATCCCTCTTCAGACCTAAGAACCATGAGTTGGGAGATCATCAACCAATGGGTTGAGCTTAGGGAAGTATTTGTGCTTAAGCACAATGGCCCAAAGTGCGTTGGGCTAGTCCAACATCCCCCAAGCGAACCTGGACAACAAAGCTTCATTAAAAATGTCAGACTTTTTGAAATTTAGACTACCAATGTTTTTGGGGATATCAGTATAATCCCTTTTTTAAAGAATCAAACCTTTATTATCATGTTCTTTGTTCCTCCAGAATCTCATCCGGATGGAATCTAACTTGCTAGTAATTTTTTTAGGCATAGGGAGGACTTCCATATGATGAGAAGCAATGGGACCTAGATTTGACTGAGTAAGAACAAATTTGTCTGACCGGTATAGATATTTGGTTTTCCAGATTCCTAGATTATCTCTAAATTTTCCTAGAATAGGTTCAAAAGATTCCACTTTATTCTTCTGTAGTAAAAGAGGAACTCCTAAATATTTATCTTGTAGACCAATCTTCTTGATTCCTAGAATATTCACAATGTCATTCCTAATTCTATTGTCTTTTTTAGGCCAAAAGTTATACCTGATTTGTCGAAATTAATAGACTGGGCTGATAAAGCACTAAACTTACCAATGATGTTCTGCAGAACTCTAGCTTCACTAGACTTTGCCTTCAAGAAGATGAAACAACCATCTATAATAAAAAAAATGACTAATTGAAGGACAATCTTTAGTTACTTTAATGCCAGATAACAAACCTTTGTTTTCAGCAGAAAGCAAGCATTTTGAGAAAATTCCATGCATAATATGAACAAGTAGGGACTTAAGGGGTGTCAGGCAACTTTCAGGGTAGAAGATGTCACCTGGAACGCCATTGAGGAGAATAGATGTAGACACTATTGAAATACATTGTTCCACAAGCCTGCAAAAATCTTCATGGAATCCAAGTTTTTTAAGAGAGTGAATCACGAAAGACCATTCAAATCTATCAAATTCCTTTGACATATTGATAGGATTTTGGATTACCCTATATAAATAACCGCAATCGCACGACGTCTAACTAGTAGACAACGACAAGTACGGGTCGAACCCACAGGGAGCGGGAAAATATTGCAATTAATATCTCAATCAACTAATCAAGAATAATATTTTTTTTGTATTTTTCGGAATAAAATTAAAACAAGAAAAATAAACTAAACTAAAAAAAAGAAATCAAATGGGAGGGATAGTAACCAGGGTTTTCAGTATCCACCACTATTTCTATTTAATTACTGAAGTGAAACATAACTCATGAATATTCATTTATTGTTCGTTCTATCGACATCACCTATTATATGTATTAGAGTCGCAAATATCACTGGGACGCCCTAAGCATGGCGCATCAAAAGCCTTAAGTCTAAGCATACACCATGAAAATACGTTAGCGAGAAAATTATATGAGACTAATTATAGGTCCACAAATAATATCTGGCTCTTCTAAGCATACTCCATCTAAGGATTTAACCAAAGCATGGAATATCAAATAAGTAGGCAAACATATTTGTTATCCTATTAATTCTGCGCATAGGTTACTGTATTGTACAGAACCGATGAAGCAACAACTAATTTAGATTTATATCAATAAACAAAATCATGAAATTAATCTATTCAAATCATAATAGTTTATTACCAAATAATTCAATTTAATTGGTCTAGTACTAAAAGTGGTTTCAATATAAAACCCTAGTTATAAATTAATTAGCAAGACATGGAGTTGGGTTTCTCAAAACCCATAAAATTAATTAAGAAAAGGAACAGGGAGAAAGAATTAAACCTAAAAATATGGATTGTACAGAAGAATCTCGCCTGGGTTACAATAGAATTTCTCCTGTACAACAACCGCATTCTCTTTCCCAATCCCTGTAAGAAAAAAACTCCCTTTCTGTTTCCGTCGTACCTTCTTACGCAACTGTCTCCCCTCTATTGTTCACTTCCTCTCCCCGTATGCTACTGTATCCTCAAAAGAAAACCTAAAAATAAAGCTCACGTCAACTCCCCCAAGAAGAGAGATGCCTCTATTCCTATCTCTCACTTCACACAACCAAGTACACCCTCTAAAAGTGATCACGTGTTTATAATTCACCCAAACACTACTTTTTTCTTTTCTCTAGCTCATGTCTCCATCACTTTCTTTTGTACTTCCTCCAATCCAAAAGAAAAGCCTACCTATCCTTCTCAACCAAACAGTGGCCTTCTAATCTCGGTCCCACCTTTTACACTTTGCCATCACGTGTCTAGCCAACGTCAATTCTCTATTTTCCATCATTCACGCCTCTTTTGTACACTCCAATCAACTTCTTTCCTTCTCAGTTACGCTCACATCATCACCTGTCGCTCTACCCTACTCTGCCTCCACCTGACACCATCTCTGCCATTGTCCTCATCTTGTCTCGATCAGCCACAAAAAGAACTTGTAGCCAACATCTACTACCACTCGTAGCCTAACTAGCCAACGTCCATACACAACCAACAACAAAGTACCAGCCACCTCTCTTTAGCCATGTTTTGCATTTAGCTTTAGGATTTAATTGTTCCACCTAAAATAATATAAAAATAATAGTATTAACATAAATTAAGTAGTAGCAAATATTAATTAGGAGGTAAATATGTATAAATTGTGCATGTATCACATATCTAGTTTTATTCCCATTAGGTCTTTTATTGATTTATGTCTTTTCATGGTATCCACAAATTCGTGGGCAGTAACTATGTTATTTGATATCTTCCCAGACTACTGGAAAACGGCTTGGTAGGAGAAATTCCCATATTAATTATAAGCCAAAGTCTAATATACATGTCAAAGGTATTGCACAAACTGATAGGCCTGAATTGAGAAGCATTTTTAGGACATGAAACTTTATGAATAAGAGAAATAAAGTTATGATTACACTATTTAAGTAAATGCTTAGAAAGAAAAAAAGCTTGAACCATGCAAACAGTATCCTCACCAACCACTTCCCATGATAGAAACCTGGTGGTAAACAATCTGGACCTAGGGAGGTCCAGGGTTTCATCCTGAAAACTGATAAACACATATTTATGTCTAATTTGATCTTAATTCATTATCTTGTTAGTACTCAATTGTGTACCCATTGTGTTATTTTATGTGTTTGTAGGTATTTTTGGAAATAAACTTGTGTGAAAAAATTGGATCGAAAAATTGTTAAAGGCACCTGGAAAAATTACTCAAGGAACCCAAGAAATTGATAAAGTCACCCCTAGTCTGGATAGGGGCATCCTACCTTCTTCCAAATTTAAAAGCAAATTCAGACGGGAACTTCATTTTCTCAAATGCGTGAAATTGAAAACAAAATTTGAAAAGATTTGGGGAGCTTTAAGATAAGAATATTCCTTCTTAATTTAGAGGTATTCGTACAACTCTTAAACACGTAAAATCAACACTAAATATCTCGTTAAAAACAAGTTGTTGACGTTAAAATGGGAAAAATATTTTCTCGGTAATCTGAGTAATTTAAAAGCAAAGTAAATAATCTTCAAGATATTCTCTTGGGCTTGATTAGTATACAACATCAAAGATATTCCAAAGCATCAACGAGATTTTATCAGGTCCGAGAAGGAAAAAAAAATCTCGAGAGTTGTTTTCTTAACTGTAAGAAGATATGGGAATTAAACTCGAGATATTTGGTCCTGGCGTATATTTAAAGGGGTTGTTGGAGTCACAAAAGGTTTATCGAGAGGTTGGGAGAGCTAAGAATCGAGAACTCAGAAAGTTACAGAGAGAAAAATACATTAGCAGGAAGAAGAACATGAAGAACAAAAAGCTGCGAAAGATAGTCGTTAATTACGTGATCTTTTCTGTCTCTTTCAGTGACAGAAAAGAGACACTTATATCTATACCTTTGTTTTCATCTTCGCAACAAATATAAGGCGTTGCAGTTTCTGTGTTCTTTTCTTTTATTTTATTTTCAAACACTTTTTGAGCTATGTATTCATCTTTTGAGAGAGTATTTACCATGATGAGCTAAACCCCATTGTTGAGGCGACAAAGGAAGCTATTTTCCGATATTTATGTGGTAACTTCTATTTAATTAATTTGTGTAATAACTTCTATTTAATTAATTTATATAATTCTTTTATGATTATTTGCTTTGAATTACAATTGAATATATGATTTTTATTAACTAGTTGTGATCCTAGTTAGCAATTCGGAATTCGGCAAACCTACGGTACGACAAACGTACGAGTATTATTTGGATTCGTAAAGTCAAATTCGGTCAAAAATCCGGTAAACTATTCATAATTCGGGGTTCAGAACGACATACCTACGCGTATATTTCATTTGAAAGATATGAATTCGGCATGTATTAAATATGGAGAAATAATTAAATATTAAAGAAAAACGGTTGTTTGATTTGTGTACTCAAAATACTACATGTATTAAATATGTGTAATGTGAACTACAAAGAAATATTGGTTCTGTGGAATTGGGTCCTTTAGAATGAGTTAGAGGTTATGAATTCAAATCTCTCCACTTCAGTTTTTGGAAAAAGAAGAGGAAAAAAAGGGAAAGTAATGTTGGGCCTTTAAAAACGCTATTAACTAGGTCCACTAACTACATAAAACAAATGGCCAGACGCAAATAAGACGAATTAATACGGCCGAATTGAGTACGGAACGTTAAAACCGCGAATTGTTCGGGAAGCTGAAATAAATCGCGTATAGGGGCCGAAGTTTGAGTTATACGCCCGTATGATTCTGGACTGTTTGATACGCAAAAAATCCTGAATCATTCGCAAATGATTCGGCGAATTGCTAACTAGGGTTGTGATTTCTTTTGATGGTTCATGCTTAGTCTAGGGCTCTTGATGTTCTATGCTTTTGATTTACACCTATTATTCTAAAAATCTACTTATTGGTAAGGGAGAAAAATTTAAAATTTTAGTTGTACCAAAAATTTCCAACTTTTAGAGTCATTTCAAAGGATAATGTAGAAAGACAGAACTAACCAATAATTATTAGAGACTACTGTGACGGACCAAAAAAATTTCGCTTCGAATGGGTCGGGTTTCAGCCCGTTTGGCTAGCTCCAACTTCCCGATACGCCACTCCAGAAACCGCGCTTTCAAATTTTTCGGACTAATTCGATCTTACCAAGTAAATGTTCATCGATTTATCCCAAACTGCTTTATAAGCAGTCAAACATAACCTTTATATATATTATTTTGGGTCATCGAATCCGTCAAACTGTTTTACAGTTTTTGATATCATTTCTCATATTCATCGATACCAACAGATGATATGAACTACCACATTTGGTAACAATTATCTCTTATAAAACACTAAACTTCAGATACTGAGACTCTGCTGAATAGAAATCTCACTGATTCAAGGGTTAAGAATCTCTGAGCAAATGTCTTATACCATAATACTCAGAAATCCCACAGGGTCCGTTGTGAAGTCAATTAGGACATTCTAAGCATGCATCCCATACCCCATACCCAGGGATCCCAAAAGAGTCCACAATTTCAAAGGGTCATCTGGTCTGACAAAGGATTCCATCGGTTCTATTGTGAGGTTCTCTTGCTGTCGTTACAGCTAACGATCACCGTTATAACTAACGGTCTTCCATGTAACCACTCGTAGGTGGGAACTGCATCCGGCCTGACAACATATACCGTATTGAATGGGTGAGGGGTTATCAGTCTCAGTGTCAGGGGTAGTCTACCAGCCACCGTTACATCTAACGGTCTTCCAGGTAGCCATCCGTAGGTGGGAACCCCAATGGGCATGACAACTCACAGTACTAGGTCAAGCTCAACATACCATATTTCTCAAATAATATGAGCTACTTAGAAGAGTTAGTAATCATTTCCAAATCAACAGTATGCACGATTATCATAAACAAAAACCATTCCTCTCAGATGATATGAGTTACCTCGTACAATAATAATCACTGCTAACTCAAGTGCCGAGACAGATGATATGAATTACCTCGAATGGTAATTATCCTCTTTTGTCTTACGAGTTTTAAAATTATTAGATGGTATGAATTACTTTAAAGAGGCAACAATCATCTCTGACTCTATCTTACATTTATATCAGATGATATGAACTGGAAAACAACAATCACCTCTTCACCAAGTAGTATGAACAGCCAGTACTGCAACTACCTCTTACAAACGATATATATACTACAAAGGTTGCAATCATCTCTGAATAGATGGTATAAACTGTCGCACAACAACCAACACTTCCAAATGATATGAACAATCTTGTGTTGAACCACAGAGAGGCTGCCTACGTACACTCCTCCGTAGATCGAAAGGATCAAGCACGACCGTAGTTCATCTATTTATCTAGATAATATGAACTACCCTTATTAGTAACCATTATCTGTTACCAGATGATATGAACTGTTTTATTTAACTAGTAATCATCTCTTACAATAGATAGTAGGACTACAAAGCAATAATTGTCCCTCGTTTACCACATTACCAATAATATTTTTAAGGATGAGATACCGTAGCACTGTGCGAGTAATTTTATAAAAATCCCATAACTCTTTTATCATTACTTTCAAACTTTAAGACATCAAAGGTAAGAATAAATATGCAAAGTAGAAAATAATAATGAGATAAATGGGATTCACAAACACCATGAGGTCCATTGGTACTATTTCTAGATGTCCAGCTTGATGAAGTCTAATTACCAAAGCTATATTTCCAAGTGTCATCGGTGATGTTCCCTTACACTAAGTCAGATTAAAAATAATCTATTGCACTGTACACACTGTGTCCAAAATCAAATAATTTAAACAGCCATATATATGCATCACGATATACATTTACGATAACTATTTACTATCGAATTCGAAAGAAATGAAAGCATTTACAACTCATATTAACTTACATATGATCAAGTTAACTATCAAGACAATCACATGAATTCACTATAAATAACGGACCATGGTGGAAATCGGCACCGCTTACACAACAACAAAATTTATATTTGAATCAGCCTATAATCAGTATTTTATCTCTATGGAAACATCATCAAGTGAGTAATTACCAATCAACGTATATATATATATATACACATACATACATCAAAGCCTCAAGCATAATCAACAACCTATAAAATCTATTTAGCCAAATTTACTAGAATTTAAATTAAGGATTTTCATGTACTCAGCTAGAAGTCAAAATGAGACATATTACATTACCTCTCATATGCTCGTTGGAAATGAGCAGAAATTAGAATAAAGCACCAAGATGGTGCTAAACCCAATTACAAGAGCAAAATTAGATGTTGACAGTAATATTATGGAGTGATCTCATGCTAAACACCAACAAGAGAAATAAAGATAAAAGTATGACATTCCAACATCAAAATGATTCTTCACCATAATAAAGCCAATTTTGTTTTCAAGTGAAGAAAATATTATCAAACTGTAGCTAATGTGAAATACAAACGGGACATACTCACACAATATGTTTCACGATCTAATGGTTTAACTAATTGTTGAATATTGTCTTAGCTTGGAATTGTAATTGAGTCTCCAACCAATCCACCAAATTCATAAGATTAAATCTTGGAAAGAACAGTCAACCCATGTACCAATCCAACTCTATGTACAAAGAAGGAAAATCAAATACAATAATAATGAGTATTATCAGGGAAATCAAATACAACTAATCCTTTAATTCACAACATCAAAAATGAATGCTTAGACAATCACACAAGATAAGAAGCAAATATTAAAGCCATTGTCCCATATATATAATGTTCAGACACAAACTAAACCCAACTAACAAATTCACATCATAACATGACTACTTGCATCATGGTACCACAAAATCCAGTCATAACTTTCACACGTTTTCGACTACCAAACATGATTTGTTTCCCATGAAATTTATACGATCACTTAACAACACTATATCCTATAACATGTTAAAAACTCATCTTAAGACGATGAACACATATTGAGATAAAAGATAACGAACGTGGCTGCAGAGGATCCCCGTTTTACAGGACGCAGTCACAGTTTTCAGTAGCCAACGTTACCCGATAGCCTTGAAATTTTTACGGTAGCTTAATTAAACATGGTACAAAAATATATTAAAAATTCATATCAAACTAACAGTTCATTAAAGAGACACATACATTGCAATCTAAGTGCTTTCACTATCAATACACAGAATTCAGTTCTGATTCTCTCATACTTTGGGGCATCTAAAATGATCTGAACTTCATGAAACATTTACAGTAGGTTACCTACACAGCTACAAACATCAAACTAAAATCTCAGCTTTAAGGGATGAAAGATTAATGAGAAACACAATCATTAGTCAACTATCAAGGACTGCAATTCAGCAGAATGCAGTCACAGCCTATTCAGGATTTTCAATAGTAAATGTGACCCGATCCTCTTGAAAATTTTATGGTAATTTTATTAATCAACGAATCACAACATACTAAAATTTTATCGTATTCCAACGGTTGAATCTAAAGATAACAATAAAACAAGAATAGAGTTTTTAGTGTTCACAAAGTTGAATTACAATCGATTCTTGCAATTTCTTTAATCAACACAAATATCAACCAATGTAACACCAACCCAATTGATAAATTTATAATAATTTAAATATTAAACCCTCAATTGTGAAGAATCCCCAAATTTTGAAACCTAGAGATTCAATTTATAACCCTAACTCAGTTTCGCACAAATCAAATTGATTAAAAAAAAGATGTTTCTAATGAATACATCAATCCCATACTTCTAATTGATCAAACAACAACACATAAGAACAACTTATCATTACTTCAGTACAAATCTCCAACAAAGAACAGAAAGAAGAGAATTCCTTACTCCATTTTTGAACTAGCAAATTTCTACAACATCAGTAAGTTATCGTATTTGTGTCTTTACAAGGCTCACTCCTGCATGATTTCAGTCACTTTCTTTCAATTTCAGTTACGAGAGAAAGAGGATATGAAAGAAGAAAGGACAAAGAAAATGATGTCTGAGTTTCTCCACATTTTTTTTTTATTTTGATTTCAAATTTTTTTATAAGATTATCCTTTACGCCCTCTCCATTCAACATATGCCAACATGCTCAGTGCATCGAGTGTCTCCATAGCATCTATTATTCATCTGTATTAATATACTAAAGGATAACTTAATTAACACATATTGGGTTTAGTTAAACCGGAAAAAAAGTTTGAGACGTAAAACTACCCTATTGAGTGAGGCATCAAACCTTCAGTTGTCTTCTTAGAATATTTCATCTGCACAAACTCCAAGTAGAATGATGAGATACTCAGCCTCGCACCATTTTCAACACTAGTTGATCTCTGAGTGCTAATTCTTATCACCATGAGGATGACATCAGAACTAGCCTCATCTTGTAGTCTCAGTCACAAAATTACAACTCTCTCTCAATATAAACTCAGCATCATCAACAAGTGGAACAACATCAATTCTTGAAGAAGTTGAAGACGTCAAGGCTTACACGCAACAAAGGGAAATAACATCATTATATATTCAAAGTGACAAAGAAGAAAACAAAAGATGTAGATTTTTGAAGATTTGTGTACCATCAATTGTGAAGATTCAAGTGCAAAAGTCCTTCACCATTGGCAAGTAAAAGTTTATCGCTTTATATCTTTTATTTTTATTTTGTTTCATATTTTGTATCTCTCTTATTTAAAAAAATAAAAAAATATATTAAAAGAGTCAAAATAAATAAAATTATATATATATATATATATATATATATATATATATATATATATATAT
>JAJJMC010010614.1:1329487-1437157 GCA_023531435.1 Papaver californicum
TATATATATATATATATATATATATATATATATATATATATATATATGCATCCTCACCCACCACTTCCCACATTTTCTGATAGAAACCTGGTGGGGGAAACCATCTGGACCTGAGGAAAAATTGTGTCTAATTTGATAGACACATTTTTATGTCTAATTTGATCTCAATTTATTATCTTGTTAGTACTCAATTGTGTACTACTTATTGTGTTATTTTATGTGTTTGTAGGTATTTTTGGAAATAAACTTGTGTGGAAAAATTTGCTCGAAAAAGTGTTAAAGGTACCCGGAAAAATTACTAAAGGCACCCAAGAAATTGATAAGGCACTCCAGTGCTAATGGCACCCCTACTTTGGATAGGGGATTCCAAATTTAAAAGCAAATTCAGGCGGGAACTTCACTCTCTCAACTGCGTGAAATTGAAAATAAATTTTGGAAAGATTTGAGGAGCTTTAAGACAAGAATATTCTTGCCAAACTTAGAGGGATTTGTACAACTCTTAAACACGTAAATTCAACACCAAATATCTCGTTAAAAACAAGTTGTTGACGTTAAAATGGGAAGAATATTTTCTCGGTAATCTGAGTAATTTAAAAGCAAAGGAGATAATCTTTAAGATATTCTCTTGGGCCTGATTAGTATATCAAAGATATTCCAAAGAATCAACGAGATTTTATTAGGTCCGAGAAGGAAAAAAAATCCCAAGAGTTATTTTCTCTTAACTGTGAGAAGATATGGGAATTAAACTCGAGAGATTTGGTCCCCTCGCATATTTAAAGGGGTTGTTGGAGTCACAGAAGGTTTATCGAGAGTTGGGGAGAGGTTGCAAAGCGGAAAAAAGTCGCTACAGAGTGATTTGCAACAGCAGGTGGAGAAGAAGAACATCAAGAACATAAAGCTGCAGAAAACAGTCGTTATTAGTGTCTTAAATTGTCAACAGTTCTATAACAGTCTCTTTACAACATTTACCTACAGTTTGCAACACTTTCTTTGTAACAGTGAGTTTGTAACGCCCATACACCGTTGGAAACTCGTTGTTTTTATTATTTTCTCCCATTCTCTTCTTTGTAAGCACTTTTGATCCATGATTATATTTTTTGAGAGTGTTTTACACGTGAGGAGCTAAACCCCAACACTGGAACAATGGAGGAAGCCATATTTCATGATTATGGTAATTATTATTAATTAATTTATGACTTTTTGCATTAATTTAAATTGATTTATGATTTTTCTTAATTAATTTTGATTTTTTTGATGGTGTAGGCTTAGTCTTAAGTACTTTTGATGTGCCATGCTTATAATTTACAATTAATGTTTTAAAAATCTATTTTTGACAAAGAATCAGAGACAATATTTTTATTATATGAGCTATAATTATCTAGAATTAATGTATGAATCACATGAATATGAAGCATGGTGGAATCCTGAGTCCTAGTTTCTCTCAATCTTGTTATCATCTTTTCTTTATTTGCAATTTTAGTGTTAGAATTTTAGTCTAAATCAAATCTTAATAAGTTCGAGTAAACGAATATTTTTACCACTACAATCATATTAAATTTTTAGGTTAGGATTTTAAATTTATTTATTTATTTATTTAT
This sequence comes from Papaver californicum, assembly GCA_023531435.1. NCBI lineage: Eukaryota > Viridiplantae > Streptophyta > Magnoliopsida > Ranunculales > Papaveraceae > Papaver > Papaver californicum. Next base: position 1,331,086 of record JAJJMC010010614.1, read on the forward strand.
TTTAGGTTTAGTTTTTAATTAGGTTAATTAGGATTTTTTTTATTTTTATTTTTTCTTTCTATATTTTATGTGGGTGTTCTCCTTGTCTTTGTTGTGCAGGTAAAGTTTTGCAATTATTGTGAAAATTGCCTACCGAAAAAGGTAAGTAGTATGATTTAATTTTTTATTTTAGATTTTTCGTTAATTTTTTTTTTTAAAAGTAATTTTTCCTTAGAAACAATTTGTATATGTTTCTTTTAGATTTTATTTTATTTTGTATATAAAAATAAACACAAGTGCACACACCAATTGCATCTTCCGGCACCGAATTTAGGAAAACACGTGGGATAGTAAGTTGAACCCTTTGGGCGTTATCAGCCGAACCACCACGAGCCTTAGCCCTGTACTTTTGACCAGTCTTTGACTCTAGGTATATTCTGCTAAGGTAACATAGGCTTACCTACTTTAGTCGAACCTGCATTTGCACATGCACTAATAAAAATTAAAATGTCGATCTGGTATTACGATAGCCAATACAATGAATATCCGACTGAGTTTCAAAATGAACATTATTCTTACTATGACCATAGTATGGATAGTGTTTGGGACCACCAACCTTTTGAAGGTTATGGTTCATACCATGGTAATCCCAATTACTACTCATACGTGCACCAGTCATGTGAACGTGAAAATAAGCAAAATTCAAGTTCTTTGTCTTTGAAGGATGCCCTCAAGAAGTTAACTGAGATGACAAATAGGTTTGAGTTAGAGACGAAGGAAAGAATTGCAACGATGAGTATTCCTCAAAATAATCTTAATTGTCAATATGGTGTTTCCAATGTTACCCTTCAAAATGAGGATATTTATTATTCACCTAATCAAGATGACGAGGTTAGAATTGGTAACACTACTTTTTTAGATGAGGTTCGACCATCTTCATATTATTATGATGATGAGGATAATATTGATGAATAATTTGAAATATGAAGGCATAGGGATCAGGAAATTGTTACTCCAGTTGAGTTTCATGATGATAATGTTAATTCTAGTTCAAATCCTAATAATATTAATGATTATTCACCTATTCAAAGGGAAGAGGATTTGACTAGAGATATATACCACTGTTTTAGAAGATGTAGTTTTTCCTTGTTACGAAGCCGATTAGGAACGGGTTTATCCTGAGAATATTGTTTTGGAGTCCAGCGATTTAGAAACAATAGTCTTAGATAAAGGAGATATACTTGAGGAGATATTAAATATGAGTGAGGATACACCTCCTGCTTAAAACTTAGAAGAAGCAATTGACCATTTTCAAGAATCTGATGATTTAGAAATTAGGAAAATTGGGACTAGTCTATCTAGAGACACCCAAAATTTTAAGTTTGGGGGTGATTATCATTCTCTCTGTGCTTTTACTTTGGATCTTAGAAAGATCCGTCACTTGGGAATTGACCCATGTGCCTCAACCGTTTTACAAGAGTATCTTCATACACGTTTTTCCGAACCTAATGATGTCCAAAAAGAAGTCCAGTTTTTAAAAAACTATCCTCTGGTTGATGTGGTTTATCCAGGCAATGTTACCAAGATTGACTTTGTTTTCCCGTCAAAAAAATTTCTTCCAATTGTGGGAACGTATGAGTTTCGAATATGTCAGTTATTAAGTTTTGAAACTAAGCATAATTACTTTAGGAGATCAGAATCGACATATTTGCTTAAGAATGACCACCACTTCTATTATGGTCAACTGTGTGTGTCAAATCTGGTTAACTTTGAGGATCGTAATTATTCAGGTTATTATTATGTGCTCATAAGTTCTTAGTTGAGTTTTTCCAGACTCTTCAACCTGATCCTTCTAATCCTTCCTATGAGGAAATCCATCCCATGAAAACATTTCATCTAGAACTTTTATAGAACCTGAACCTAAACCACAACTAGATAAAATTGTCTTAAACAAAACACTAGATAATGTTGTGTTATGTTTGTTCACTTTTTTGGCATGTTGCAGTTTCCTTTTTCTGGGATAACATAATTTGATTCAGATGACCCATAGTTGTTCCGGCTATTACTATATGATTTTGAAAGGTGACTAACCATTTTTTTGGTATTTGATGTCTGGTTGAAGACATTAAAATTAGCTCTCTATGGGAGGTAACCCATATGCTTTTGGTACACGGTGCTGGTAATATATTTCCATATCTCTTTTACTTTGTCCGTTTCTCCTTGTTCATTTTTTTAATTTCATTTTTTGAACATCGAGGTCTATGTTCAATTTAAAGTTTGGGGGTAAGGGAGAAAAATTTAAAATTTTCGTTGTACCTAAAATTTCCAACTTTTAGAGTCACGTAGTAGCATTTTAGCTAAGTTCACATACTGATTCTCCCTAAAAATATGGAAATTAGAATTGTTCGAGGAAATTCATCCATGTTCTTAGCCTATGAGGAATAATCGTGACAGACCCAACCATCGATGATGGAGACAATTAGGTAAAAGGGAAATGCAGAAAGACAGAACTAACCAATCATTAGTGGAGACAACTGTGATGGACCAGAATTTTTTTGCTTCCAATGGGTCGGTTTTCGGCTCGTTTGGCCAGCTCCAACTTCCCGATATGCAACTCCAGGAACCGGGCTTTCAAATTTTTTGGACCAATTCGATCTTACCAAGCAAATGTTTATCAAAATATTGTTTCGTAATTGGTGGATAAGTTGTAACTATGTACTCACCCACACCCTAAACCATACTCTATTGGATGGGTTGTGTCTTTCAAAATAGGGATATACAATGAGACAATAGTTTGTGATGTTGTGGATATTACTGCTTGCCACATACTACTTGGTCGCCCATGGCTATATGACATAGATGTCACTTATCGTGGTAAGGCAAATACATATTCATTCATCTACAATGGTAAAAAGGTCGTATATCTTATGCAAAACCTAGGCCAAGTCAACAACAAGAATATACCACAATATTAGTTTCGCCAAATATCATGGTTGATGCACAAGAATCAGGTACACTATATGCTTTGGTTGTACAAAGTTCTACTCCTGACCCTCTTATATCTACTCCTACATAGGTGCATCCCTTATTAGATGAGTTTATATGTGTTTTACCATCTGATGTGCCCGATTCTCTACCACCTATGAGAAATATTCAACACCAAATAGATCTCTTACCAGGTGCAAGTTTGCCTAACCTTCCCCACTACCGTATGATCCCTAAGGAACATGATATACTTCGAGGCCAAGTAGATGAACTGTTGTCCAAAGGTTTCATACAACCCAGTTTGAGCCCATGTATTGTTCCCGCTGTTATTGTGCCTAAAAAGGATGAAACTTGGCGTATGTGCATTAATAGTAGAGCTATTAATAAAATCACGATCCGATATTGTTTCCCTATTCCCAGATTGGATGATATGTTTGACACGCTCTCCGGTTCCAAGCTATTTTCAAAGATTGATCTTAAAACTGGGTATCACCAAATCAGGATTTGATCTGGAGATGAATGGAAGACTGCGTTTAAAACAAAAGATGGTTTCTTCGAATGGCTTGTCATGCCCTTTGGTTCGTATAATGCTCCAAGTACGTTCATGAGGCTTATGAATCAAGTCATATAACCTTTCATTGGTAAGTTTGTTGTGGTTTATTTCGATGATATCCTTATTTATTCGAAATATGAAGAGGAACATCATTCTCACTTGTGGGCTATTTTCAATGTTATACGAGAGAATGAGTTATTTATCAATCTTAAGAAGTGCCACTTTTTCACTCATAAGATTCTGTTTTTGGGCTATGTTGTTTCTGCCGACGGTATTCAAGTAGATGATTCTAAAATTACAGCTATTTGGGATTGGCCTACTCTGAAGAAGGCGTCCAAAGCTCGTATTTTTAAAGGTTTAACTTCTTTTTATCATCGATTTATAAGAGATTTCAAATCTATCGCAACTCATATTACTGATAGTTGGAAGGATAAATGTTTCCTATGGACCGTTGAATCTGAATCAAGCTTTCAATTGCTAAAACAAAGGCTTACTTCTGCTCTTATCCTTGCACTACCTGATTTTGACAAGCTTTTTGAGGCACATTTTGATGCTTCCATGTTAGGAATTGGTGTTGTTTTGTCTCAAGAAAGTAAACCTATTGAATTTCTTAGTGAGAAACTCACAGAAGCACGTCAAAAGTGGTCTACCTATGAGTTGGAATTCTACGTCGTGATTCGTGCACTGCGGAAATGGAGACATTACTTAATACATGAGGAGTTTATCTTGTACACGAATCACCAATCCCTCAAGTATATTCAGAATCAATCACCATCCAATCGAATGCATGCAGGTTGGATTTCTTCCTTCAAGAAAATACGTTCTCTATTCAGCATAATTCTGGTTTGAACAATAAAGTGGATGATGCACTTAGTCGGTTTACTAATCATAATGCTCGAGAATTTTATTCTTTGTTACTATCCGTGCTGAATTAATTTCCTTTGACTCCCTTAAAGATTTGTATTCTACTGATCCAGACTTTTCCACACTACAGAATTGTTCCTCCGTTAACAAGGTACTAGTGATTTTGTTTTACATAATGGGTTTATTTTTAAAGGAAGTCGTTTATGCATTCCTTATGGTTCCATTCATGAGCATCTTATTAACGAGTTACACAGTAGTGGTTTTTCTGGTTATTTCGGTCGGGATAAGACTATTTTTCTTGTGGAAGCTCGTTACTTTTGGAATTCTCATAAAGGATGTCAATGATTTTATGCGACATTGTATGATATGTCAACGAAGTAAAGGACATGCACAAAATACATGATTATACATTCCTTTTCTAGTTCCAGATGCTCCTTGGGAAGATTTATCTATAGACTTTGTATTAGGGTTACCGAGAACTCAAGGGATCATGATTCTGTTTTTGTTGTAGTTGATCGATTTTAAAATATGGCATACTTTATTCCTTGCAAGAAAACTATGGATGCCGTGACTATAAAAAATATTTTCTTCCACGAGATTGTTCGTTTACATGGAATTCCCAAGACCATCACTGTTGATAGAGATACTAAGGAAGACTCTTTGGACTCGTCTCCAAACCAAACTGCAGCTTAGTAGCACTTCTCATCCTCAAACTAATGGACAAACTGAAGTAGTGAACTATACCTTAGGGAATCTTATTCGTTTCTTATCCGGAGAAAAGCCAAGACAATGGGATTTAGCTATCGCTCAAGTGAGTTTGCCTACAATTCAGTTCCTAATCGGTCTACTTGTTATGCACCTTTTCAAATTTTTTACTCCAGGATTCCTAACCACATATTGGATCTAGCCTCTTTACCATATGTTCCTAGTTCTAATATTGCAGTTGATCACATGATCGAGTCTCTACAAGTGCTACATGAAACAGTAAAGAAATACTTGGAAGTTGTTAATGCCAAATACAAGCTAGATGTTGATCGTCGTTGTCGTTTTCGGTCGTATGACGTTGGTGATCTTGTTATGGTATACTTAAGAAAGGATCGTTTTCCTAATGGTACCTACAACAAGACAAAGTACAAGAAGATTGGGCCTATACTTATTCTTAAGAAGATCAATGACAAAGCTTATGTTGTTGACCTCCTAGCTAATATGAACATCTCGTCCACATTCAACATTAAGGATATCTTCCCTTATTTCCCCGGCGATGATGTTTCTCTTCCAACACCGAACTCGGGGTCGAGTTCTCTTCAAGAAAGGGAGTCTGATGTAGGACATCCTACTCACGAGTTCTCTATTTCCTAGTTCTAGTTTATTTCTTAATTTAGGATTTCCTTTTCCTAGTATTGGTTTATTTCCTAGTTTATTTTGATTTTTTTTCTTCTAGGTATTTCCTTTTTCAAAGTTATAATACTTTTAGGAAATAGTGAAGCCTATATAAGAAGGCCTAGTATTGTAGAATTCTACATCCAACATTAATACTTGATTTATGAAAGTTATTTTCTTAGTTATTATTCTCTAATTTTGTTATTTCTTTTGTGAATTTATTGATTTATCTCTAGTTTTCATTATTTATTGAATCTTTGATCCAACTTATACGCTTCTGCTATATTACCTTATTAGTAGAAATTATCTTTTACCAGATGATACGAACTGCTTTATTTAAGTAGTAATTATCTCTTATAATAGATAGCAGGACTGCAAAGCAATAAGTGTCCCTCGTTTATCACATTACCAACAATGTTTTTAAGGATGATATGCCGTAGCATTGTGCGAGTAATTTTATAACAATTCCGTAACTCTTTTACCATTACTTCAAAACTTTAAGATATCAAAGGTATGGATAAAATATGTAAAGTAGAAAATAATAATAAGATAAATGGGATTCACAAACACCAAGAGGTGTTTTTGCATATACATGTGCCGTAGAAATTTCAGAGCCTTATTCAACTAAATCCTCGTTATTTCATGTGAATTCATGCAAATTATTTGTATAAAACAGAATTTATTGATTATACAAAATTGCAAACATTCAGAATAGAGGCCATGCCATATCAGAATAAAAAAACGCTAATTAGATCCATACCATCTAATTGCAGAGTCGCATCAAACATTGTCTCAAGTTGTAAACTTCCACAGCTGAATCTCTTGAAAAATATTTATATGCAATGCATAAAAGTTAAACATAAATGCTAACATTAAATCTCATACAATTGAGAAAACCTAAACAGGCCATAAACATGGTCACGACATTAATAAATGTCAAAGATAGTGGTGCATAAGCAATAACCATGGCACTAGAAAGTGCCAGCCTTAGCGAACCCTAGCCACATTCCCAACACCAATGAATAGCACACACACATGTGCCAAAAGGCTAGAAAAACCCAAAAAAGTCAAAAAGCCTACAAAACCAACAAAAGCACGTGCCAAACGGGCACTAGCAGTGCTCGATGTAGCGCTAGCAACAGCTAGCACTAACGCTAGCGCCTACGCTACTCGCAGCGCTAGCATCAGCGCAAGCTGCACCCAAGGCGCTAACGCTAGTGTTGTTCCTTTTTTTCACCTTTGTGTATCTTCTCACTTTTCAACCTTGCACCTATGCTCGTGTCATCCTTGGCCTTGCTGTTAGCGCCAATAATAAGCCATTACGTAACATTATTTTACGACAAACTCACGTGTTTTGAGTCCATGAATCCACTAACTCTTAAGAGAAATCAAATTACATGGGGGATTAAACATGGGATTTTGGTCTAGCGGTTACAACAACATGGGCATGGTAACACCCCATGCTAAGGAAGTTACAAAGTAGTGGTAAGACTGAAGCAGTTAATAGAGTAATGGAGTAATGGTTTCCCGAAGATTCCAAGGGCGGTTATACCATTATCCCACGAATTCCACTTCTCCATCTCTTCACTACCTCCACTACTTTACAAGGAAACGTGTGTTCCCAAACTATTATAAATAGGATACTTAGCCCATTTCAGAAACACAACAAGTTTATCATTCTCTCAAGATATGTTATTTTCTCAATAGTTCAACATATTTACACACAATTCAACCAAAAAATTCCTTCAACTTTCTTTGCTTCCCTCCCCTAAGATCAACCTATTTTCTCTTCTTGTGACCGAAGCAGGGCGGTACAGATAATATCGTGGTTTAGGCTTGCCTTGTACGATTTTGATTTCTGAATCTAAAGAAAGTACTTCTACAGTATATTGTTTTGCCTAGAATCAATTTTTAGGTACCAACAATTGGCGACCACAGTGGGAGATCAATTTCTCGGTCAAGAATCAAATATTTCAACTATTTGGAATTCAATTCTTCAATCTTCCAAATATGGTGGAGCTTAAGTCAGGTTCAGCAACCAATTCCAATTCAAGTTCAATACCCACTCCTAAACCCAACAATACCAGTGGTGGAAATCCGGACATCATTCCTCAAGACACCACCAATGAAAATACCAAGACTCTTCTCCGTACCACTGAAGGTGATAAAAACAAGAAGCAGGCGTCACCAACTATATCTGATTTGATGGAACGGAAAAAAACCTTGGATGAGAGTCAAGTAGCCATGGCCAATACTTAGAAGGAAGTTCTTACCTTTCTCAAGACTTTGAAAAAGAAATTATCGCCAGAGAAGCGTTATCATCAAACGGAGAAGTCTAAGCAGACAACCGTCGGTGAAGCTAACACGTCAAGAGTTATTTCCCAAGAAGATGATGAAGTACAGATCATTACCAAACGTGTGCCAGAAATGAGTCAACAACAACAGAACTTCGTGACTCGCGAAGACCTGGAAAGGCTCCTGTAAAATCATGTAAAGGAAGGTTCATCTTCGTTCCATCAACACCAACCCCCTTACCCAGCAAAAATTTAGAGGATTGCACTTCCGAACGGATATTCGTCTCCTCCATTCTTATTGTACGATGGCACCGGGAACGCTCGAGAGCATGTTTCTCGATTCTTGGAATCATAAGGAGTGCATGAATATAACCAAATGTTACGGATCAAAAAATTCTCCAAATCTCTTACGGGGAGAGCTTATACCTGGTACAACAACCTCGCCCCCAATAACATCTTTAGTTGGTCTCAATGTTTTTTATAAAAAGTATTTGTTTGTCTCTGAGAAAATCACTCGCCCCTAACTCTCTCGGAACTGGGAAGAATGTTCCATAGGAACAACGAACATCCCAACAAATAAGTGAAGAGTTACAGAACGCAATCTCTCGACTGCCATGACCAGAACGTGACTGAACAACAATTGGTGGAGCTTTGCATTAACGGTGTGATTCCTATTTATCGTGCTCTATTAGAAAATTTACGATTTCAAACCTTCTCTGAGCTATATGGGTCAGTTAAGAGATCAACAACAACTCATTCAGCCCTGTTGGAAAGAAAAAGGCCCACCAGAGAAGAAATCCATGGAGACACTCGTGGAAGTAGACGTCTGGTGAACAAACAACATTCTACCTAACACTCTATAGGTGTTGTCACTGAAGAAGGGGGAAAGAGAAAAGTAACACCTCAATCAGAATCACAGGCTAAGCGTACTGTGTCAGCTCCGACAACAACGCCAACACCATTTCAAGGAAAAGGCTCAGTCAAGACTCCGCGTCAAACACAACAAACCAAGACATATACAACCATCCCATACTTCCCTTTCCCCATGGAGGAGGTCCTCGAACTGTTGGAATTATGGGTACAAAATGGAGCTATCAAGTTACCACATGTGTGACACCCACCAACTGAAGAGTACATGTCAAATAAAAAATATTATCACTTCCAAAAGTTTGTCAACCATCCCACTAGTGAATGCAACAGTTTAAGGCGTATCTTCATAGAAAAGATCGAATCAAGGGAGCTATGCTTGGGGACTGAAGGTGTCCATAAAGATCCCCTCCCTGTCATGAGCTTTATTCTTTCTGGGTATTCCGTTATAAAAATGTCCAATCCATGATGGAGCGCATATGTGAACTTCTGTATCTATCAAAGGCATAGCAGAAAGATATTTTTACTACTCTCAATCGTGTTATATCAGGTAAGCGTCTACTCTTCGCCGAAAAAGTTATTGTGTTTCCCAAGTCTGCCTCGGAAGACGTAGTCATCCAACATAATGATAAGCCTAACTGGGGACTTGTCACCACTGATCACCTTAAAGACACTGAATTTGAGCAAGCACTAATCGATGCAGGCATCAATGTTAATATCATCACTATCAAGACTTTGAGAGCCATGGGAATTTCCAGGTACTAAGCCATGCACTCGCCAACTGTAATCAAGAATTCCGAAGCGAAGTCCAGGAGTGCCTACGGCTACATCACTCTTGAGGTAAAAATAGGTGACGTCCAGACGCATACCAAGTTTCACATTGTAAAAGAGGATCCAAATTATAAAATGATTCTGGGACGCCCATGGGTCTGTAGTAACAAGATGGAATCAGGTGTATCTCCTTCGCCAGCACCAACACCTCCAAGACTCTTAAACAATCCAGCGAATCCCGAAGATTGCCTATCATACGAGTTTCTCCACGCAATAAATCTGCATGTAAAGCAGCTTCCATGAGAGGACATGACATCATACGTCTGAAGGTTTCGCACACAAGTAAGTCACATCCAACCAACTCCTTTTTCAACCAGCAATCCCACGTCCCATCAAATCTTGGGGACTTGACCCGGATATCAACCTTACTCTGACTCGACGATGTGAATGGGAAGCTGATCCTTTTTAAAATTTTATCAAATGGGTATGGATTGTTTCTACTGGAGACGAGGAAATTAATAACCCGGTCATTCAGATGACATGCCATGAAGATAAGGGGCCTGAACCCAATTCCTTCTATATCGGAGATACGGTGGGGAAAATTAAAGCCTCTCTTGAAGAGGAACTGTATCTTGTCACTGAAGCTTTGATCGGAGGTTACTATAAGCTTGTCAATACTGACAATCCAGAAGGAGTGGTCATACATGACAAGTGGCTTAAAGCTCACAATTCTTAAAGAAGCCTACTATCACCCCACAACATTTCCCTTTTTTTATGCAATATTTGTAATTCCTCCAAAAATGTTTGCAATATCTTGCATTCATAGTTAGGATATCAATTTATTAATCAAGCAAAGCGTTGTTTATTTTCAAAAACTATCCTGTAAAATCATTCAAAAAATCCCTACCTACTCAAAATCCCAAAATAAGACCATAAAAAAGCCATATGTCTCAGAAATCTATAAAACTCAGAAAGCTTAGAAAAACTCCTTGAAAACCGGCTCAGCACCTTCAGCGTATGCCTTCTCCAATTGCTCAAGAGTCTTAGTCGTAAGCTTCAACTCCCAAGAAAACCTATCAACATCACATTTATCCTTGGCAAACATCTCCAAGTTATAAGATACGTCTTTCTCCTACAAATGCTTTTCAATAGCTTCTAAGTGATGACGAAGCAATGAAACATTAAGCTCGTCTCTTTCAGCCTCATTCAAGGAATCCTTATAGTCCTGAAGCACCACCTGAGGAATTTCTATACGGGTAAGAGAAAACATCTCATGCACAGTTGGCAGCAGCACAAATACATTCTTCTCCAGAGTACGATAGTTTTCAGGGTTACATACAAAGAAGTGGACAAACTTCTTCCATACTTTGGTATATAGCTCAGCGTAGTTGGAAGGAAAAGTAAAGCCTCCGACGCACACATGTCCATGAAAAATTTCATCAAACTTGAAGTCAAAATTAACTCCAGCATTTGGGTATTCAACTGGAACAATCTTTATCACATCAGCATTTTGTACGATAATGCCACTCGGAGTGCTTTCTTCGACTACCACATCAGAAGGATCTTGCTCGTGATTGTGATATGGAAAATACAGATCGCCAGCACCACGGCTCATGGTAATCCCTAATCCTTCGCCTTTAAGTTCATCTCTCTGTTTTGGTTCATCCCCCCATAAAACAGAGAGATTATAGAGATAATAAGCCAAAATGTCTCAAATTATAAGGAATTAAAGCATTGATAAGTGCATAATTTATATATTTTAAGTATCATTTCCTTATACTTATTTTCTAGATTTTGTGTGAATTACTGTGTATTATTATTACTTTTGTAGTTTATGTATTTTATTAGGTTACATCTCGAAAGAAGTGAAATTGAGCTCTACAAGGAAGAATTGATAAAGACCCAGTGTATCTCATTATCATGTAGATAACTGAAAGAAGAATCCAACGCGAAAAGAATGAGGTCATTCCGAGTTCGTATGAAGAAGTTATGAGCAAAACCGTAAAACGAACTTGGATTTGGTATCTGTTGGGCCTTATTAGGCCTGCGCGGGAAGAGAAATAAGGAAGCGTTTTCGGCTCGCCTTTGACGTAAAAATTAGGGGTTTTGTTGGTTTTTGAGAAGGTTAAGTCTCCTAGTTGGATAAGGAATCAAAAGGAAGGGTAAAAGTTTAATGAGATTAGGTTTCCTAGTTGGATAAGGATCATGAGGAGGTTACCAAAGCCTATATAAAGGGGAGCCTAGACACAATTTTGAAGACAACTTCAACAAATAGAAATCATTATTTTCTTAATCAATTTGTAATGGCTTTTAAAAAAGACATGTCTAGCTAAACTCCACCACTGGGACAATGGAGGAAGCCATATTTCATGAATGAATGGTAACTATTTTTGATTCTTAATGACTTTTGCATTGATTTTAATTGATTTATGATTTTTCTTACTAATTTTCTAGTTTAAATTAAAATTAGGTCTAAAACGAATCTTTACAAGTCTCAGCAAACGAACTATTTTTACCACTTTTCTAAAACGATCAAGTTTTTGGCGCCGCTGCCGCGGACTTGTCTTTAGGTTTAGAGTTTTAGATTTATTTGTAGGTTTTTTTTGTTTTTTTTAGTACTATTTTTACTTTTTTCCATTTTACGTTTCTTTGGGTATTTCTCTTTTTGCTACAGGTTTTGGATTTTGGATTAAAAAGAAATTGAGCCAAAGACTTTGGTGATTAAAGACTTGGAGTTAAAGCTAAAGATAAAAGAACGGAAAAGAAGACAAAGGATTTTATTTTTTAGATTTTATTTTTATTTGTTTCTCTTTTTAGAAAATTGTATTAGGAAATCTTTGATTATTCCTGTAATTTTTTCTTTTATTTTTGGACATTTTTGGACTTTATTTTGGGAATTTGGACTTGATTATTTTTGTTAAAACCCTACGGAAGGGTAATTAAATATAAACTATAACAGGGAAGGACGACAATTACTATATTATCTCGGCCCCTCGGGTTTGTACACTGACACAGGAGTCGGTGGCCCGAGTCGACTAGAACCGATCCATCCCTCGTCTGGTACGGGAGGTAAGACTCGATCAACCCACGAATCCCCTGCAAGAGGGTTTAATGTATTATTTCGTATGCATATATGTTGAGGAACTGAATACGAAATTATTTTTCAAGTAAAGGGAAAGAACTAGCTATACAAGATAAGAACTCGGATTTCATCACTGTTTCCTTCTTGCCCGCATTAGGAACACGTTACCAAACGCGAACCTAAACCTTAAAATTTTGACTATAAGGAGACTGATATAGTAACGATCTTATAGGAAACTCGTTCATAAGGACTGTATTGGTTACTTTTTTATCCTAACTCAAAGTTCAGGAAGATTATTTTAAGTTGATTAGAGCCGCCTTGTAACCCAAGGAAAAGTTACCAAAGAGACAGGGTTATCAAAGCTCCTTAGAGCTTATCCTGTTTCTGTTCGACTTAATCTAATTCGGATCGTTCTAAGATGTTTGATAAAACTGTAACTAGTTTCCTTTCGAAGGAATATAAGTTGATCTAGAAACAATCTAAGTGGAGCCATCATGCTTTTTGTTTGTTAGATTCAATATGTTTGATTTGGTTGACTCATCCTTGTTTGTGTATGTTTAGAACCCCTTCCTGTTAGGATTTATTTTCTTATTTTTTTTAAATATATTAGGAAGTTTTTAGAAAATGTCGAACTGGTATTATGAGGACCATTACAATGAATATTGACTGAATTTCAAAACAAACATTATCCATACTATCAACATGGTGCGGATAGTAGTCGGGATCACCACCAAACTTTTGAAGGTTATCTTGGTCTTCTTCCTCTGTACTTCCAACCACATCGGTACTTTCTGATACTAGAGTACTCGTATTTCTAGTATCTAAGAATGATAATTATCCATAAGAATCAGAATTCATTAACTTCAGCAAGACGAAAATGTCTACAACTCAAGAATTTTCAAAAGAAATTTTAACTACAACAGAAGGTGCCGAGGAGCGAATCACATCCGGGACGCCAAACTTGAAAGGTTGAGTACTCAAATCACCTTGACGAGTTATGCTCTAAGATTATAAAAGGTGTTTGTCAAGACATGATATAATTATACTTCATAGAGAAAAGAAGAGTAAGTGAAAACACAAGATGCTTACCTTCCTCCAAGGACGTTCTCCACTTCCAAGCATAATTATCCGTGGCCTCTTCTCCCCAGACTGATGAATAACGTTCGTTGTAGTATCAGGCGCGAAGTGCTCTAGGAACCGCGAGTACAAAAGAAACAAAAAAGTTAAGCGTTTAAATACTAAATAAGAGAAGGAGATTAAACTAAGAGATGATTCGAGATACCTTTGTCAAGTTGACAATCAAATCATGCCTCGTTCCAGAAGTAATCTTCAAGTTCGGTCGATCTGCTAACTCCTGCTCAAAAGGAACACCACATGCACTATAAGGCTCACCAGACACGAAGTTATCAAGGAGGGTAAGTTGTGCATTCTAGAAACCCGCATATTCATCAGTGACACGTCCTTTTCTGTCAGTCCAGAGAAAAGGAACGCTGCAACCAGGAATGGTATGAACAACCTCGGATCGCTGAATTATGTCTATGGGAGGCGCCTTGGTACGGTAATAAGGAATAGACTGATCGAAGCTCATTTATCGAGTCGTCCTATCAATGTTATACCTCTGCATGACGTAACTATCACCGAGAACAATGGCTTCACAGACTGTAGCAATATTGCCTTTATCACTTGGACCAGAGCGTAGAACAATATCAGGGCTCTCATCAAAGGTCTCAGATGGAATCACAAGTGGAAGCTTCGAACTCCAAGGTCTGAAATTCACCTTATTTTTCATTATCCATTAAGCTAATGAGGCTAACAAAATAAGGTTTCTTCCTACTCTAACAAAGTATTCTAGCATACCCCATCTCTGTACTCAGATAAGAAGGCTTGGTCTTTCGCGCATATTCAGAAAAATACTCCACATCCAGGCTTGCATAAACATAACAAGGATAAAAGACTCTATCTGGGCATGACCATTAGAAACTCTCATGTCACGAATGAAACTATCCAAATTTGAGTATAAAGAGCCAAGAAACAGATTACCAAGGGGAAGAGTTTTTCCACTAGCGAGCACAACAGCAAGCGGAACAAGTGAAGACTTCAGTTGACCACCAGGAGAATCTTCGAATATGTCTCTGTAAAGCCAAAGTGAAAGGAATGCAGCAATGCATAAAGTGTTGTCAATAGCAAGGCCGTCGACATTTGTATTTACGTTCCACCAGTAGTCAACCCAAAACGAATAATTTTTGTTATTGCAACGACTATACTTCTGCAAGTCTTCTATTTTCTTAACTAGGATGATGCCATGCTTCTTCTCCTCCTCAGACCATTCAAGTGGAATGCTACCAACAAGAAGTCGCAGCAAGACCACCACGTCATCCAAGGTGATTGTTATTTCACCCAAAGCACATACTTCTGAATGAAATGGACCACACCAACGAGAAGCAAATGCAAGCAGACCATTCGTGTCCTTGATAATATTCAAAGTCTCATATACTTGTACGGCATGAAATATCTTGGCATTTTCTAAAACCTGCTTCACCTGACGATTTTTTAATATAACTTTATCCCATCTTTTCCATTCAGACTGAGGAGTCTCGAACATCTTAAAATAAACAAATAAAGGCATGTATTCCCCTCTCTGCAAGCAGCACATGACAAGAGCCAGTGGATAAATACTCTGAATCTGAGGAACACTATTAATGTTTGGAACAAAAGTGCCGACATAATCAGAGCAAGCATCAAAGAGCTTATCATGGATGCTGGGCACATCGTCTTTTGCTTCCGTCACGTCTAGAAGAAGTAGTGGAATTATCTTCATGATCGTTCGACATCTACAACGAGTTCGGGTAACATTCATGTCAACTACTGGGAAATCATGCACAAGGTTTGGTTCTATTATATATAGTACTGATATGCAAATATATGCTTATATATATAAAAACCAACATCAAAAAATTATTATTACTACAAACTCTAGCGTACCTGGTTAAAGCTTAACAACGCAGCAGTGAAGCCAATAAAGACGCAGCAGTGAAGCCAATAAAGGATTATCACATTCAGAAACAACAATTCTGGAGTTGGAATTCACTCGCATGAAGCTGTCAAGAGAAGACCAGTGTCAAGTCAATAACATGCTTATGCAATGAAGCAAGCAACAACATTTGAAAAGAGTGAGCAAGCACCCATGTCAAAAAAGAAAAAAAATATATATATGTGAGTATTAATTCACGTAAAAAAAAAAAAAAAAACGGCCGGAAATTGGCCGGAATGTCGCCGACGATGATCTGCTGGTGAAGGAGCTTCGACAGAGAGAATCGCTGCTGCTGGCATCGCTGAAGAAGAAGGGAAAGGAGGTGAAGGTGTTGGCGGTGAAAGAGAGAGATAATAAAAAAAAGGGTTAACTCCCTTTTATAGTAATTGGTTTCCAAATCCAAGTCAAACAAGGGTTTCCTCTTTGAAGCTATGATCCCGTGCTGTACACGGGTCAATTTTGGTCTCTCTGTCATACAAATCATCCACTCTTCACTAGATTACACTCTCAAGATGATGCTGTATCACTTGCAAGCACTGCTACATCAACCATTGTCATGTCAACAATTGTTCAGCATCAATGGAGCGTCGCCAAGTCAATTTCCTGGTAATATCAAACAACCAAGCTTGATGATTTATTTTTCTTATATCAGTAAAAAGTAAAATCACCATCTAGTGCTTACCACGAAATATTAATATTCCACGCTAAGCAGGGGACTTAATGTTGATGGTGAGTTTTTGACAAGGGAGAAAATCGTAATTTTTTTTTCCTAGCTGCAGAAGCATGAAATAAATATGTAAAATTCCTGACCCGGCATCAGAACTATGAATACATACCGCTACCTTACATTACACAAGAGAATTGAGAATGCATACTCATCTCCTGGATAAATTAGCCTTGTAGATCTTTTTGCATATATATATGCGCCATAGAAATTTCAAAGCCTTACTCAACTAAATATTCGTTATTTTATGTACATCCATGCAAACTATTTGTATAAAACAGAATTTAATGGTTATACAAAATTGCAAACATTCAGAATAAAGGCCATGCCATATCTGAATAAAAAATACGAATTAGATGCATACCATCTAATTGCAGAGTCACATCAAGCATTGTCTCAAGTTGCAAACTTCCACAGCTGAATCTCTTGAAAATGTTCTGTATGTACTGGAAAAAAGTTAAGCATAAATGCTAACATTAAATCTCATACAATTGAGAAACCCTAAACAGTCCATAAACATGGTCACGCCATTAATAAATGTCAAAGCTAGTGGTGCATAAGCAATAATCATGGCACTAGAAAGTGCCAGCCTTAGCGAACCCTAGCCACATTCCCAAAACCAATGAATAGCACACACCCATGTGCTAAAAAGCTAGAAAAAGCCAAAAAAGTCAAAAATCCTACAAAACCAACAAAAGCACACGCCAAACGGGCACTAGCAGTGCTCGTGATAACAGTAGCTACAGCTAGCACTAACGTTAGCGCCTACACTGCTAGCAGCACTTACGCTACATGTTTTGGGGTAAATTTGTAAATGGGAGGACTTATCCTAATCACAACAAGGACTAACACCTTATATGTGTCCGATCCACCCCTAAAAGAAGATCATTTTCTTGTACTCTTTAATTTCCTTTTATAGGCTTTTTCCCTTAATCCTCTTGTACGCATGCCCCCCTTTAATCTCCCATTATTGCTAGATTTCCCTTTTGTCATTCTTGCCTCCAACTTTCTTTTTTATTCCTCTCTTATCCTCACACCCCATGGGCATATCCCTAGGCGTTTGGGCTTGACCCTTAAGTTTATAAGGCAATGATGAGCTTAAGAGCATCTAGTAAAAGTGACTCCCCCTATCCATGGGAAGTCATTTTTCAGGTATTAAGATTAGCCCCCTGACTATTGGACTAACCATTGGACAACCCAATAGTCAAAACCCACTTTTAAAGCAATTCTCTTTGGCTATCTTTTTAACACGTTCCTCACCATCTCTTCAGTTACCCGACTCTAAGTGGTCATTTCAGTTTAGTCAAGGAATAGTCTCTGATATATATATATTTACAGTCTCTTCGTTACCACTTCATTCCTTTTTTTACTGCGTATCCATATTTCATCGCTCTTGATGTCAGACGATTCTCCCAACTTCAGTGGACAAAGAGGAAGAAGCGAGAAAGACAAAGTCTCAAGCGGGGTCCGAGTCGAGCGGCCAGTCTGACGATGGGCCTCTCCCTTTGCCGGCTGACGGTTAGTTGTATTCTATCAAGGAAATCCTTGGTAGCCGAAATCTTTTACCGCTATGCAACCCCCTTGTTCTCAGATGGTACGCGGGTTACACCGAATAACGACTATCTCGATTCTCACTTAACCAACCCGGCTTGAATACCCTTTTTTGTGTCCCCTAAATGGCTTATGCGTCCAAAGGGAGACGCCCTTCCCCTTCACCCCTTCAACAAGATTCTGCGCATGGATATTCATTATGGTGATTATTATCTTCAAACTATAGACCAACGTTCTTACGCTGAAACTTTTCCTTTCTGGAAGCCTTGGGTCGCATACATCCGTTCCAACTCTGATCATTCAGCCACAATCCGTTATTTGGGGATAAAAATATGTTATAAACATGTACCTTCATCGTGTGGTAATCAGATGTAAAAGTAACATGGTCAGGCTTTATTCACGTTGGGTTTCTCGGGTTCAAACTTTCTTTTTTTCTTGAGGTGAGGCGGCTCCTATATTGCAGGATGTTGTGGCTTTAATGGGATTGTTGATTTATGGTTCTCACTTGTATCATGAGGCGGCTATTTCCAAACTATGAATAATTTGGATAGGGCTTTATGTGCTTACTTGATCGGATGTAAAGGTAGATCTTGGGAAATCCGATCGGGGGGGGGGGGGGGGGGGGATTTATGCTTTAGTAAAAGATCCTCACCTTGTAAAAGGGAAGATCGTTTATTCGAGCAAATCTTCTAAAGGGAAATCCAAGGTTACCCTTGCTTCGGAAGCAAAAGAGAAAGTTGCAACCCTGCCTATCGGTGGGAAAATGATGGACCAATGCTATGAAGAGTTCTGCTACTGTATCAGGTCGGCCCTCTCGAGATGAGGATCTTTCTGGACGAGGTATTAAGGTCAGTAAGAATAAACACACTTCTTTCCCTTTATGGGTGAAGTACTGGGCTCCCAATCCCGCAGATGGGAGGTCAGTTTCCCCGTCCAAGGAGAGAAGAATGCTCGTGTTGAGTTAGCAGATTTTATTTTCTATTGGCTCTTTCACGATGTCTTCGAGCATAGCCCCCGATACGCCATTAAGAATGAGCTTGTACCGATGGCTGTACTCATGTCGCGAGGCGTATCATTTCCTTTGGCGCCTATGTTCTTGGGTGGTTTGTATCGTCAGATGGATCATCTTTGTAAAGACATTCATAGAATGGGATCCCGTCATATTGTTTATACCTATGTCGCATCGAATTTCCTTCAAACTGGGAGCATTTTCTCAAGTACGCTCCTTCAACTAACACCTTAGCCATTCGTCGTACGGAAGAATTGAGAAAGAAGATGGTACCTTTGATATAGTTCCGTCTTCTTACTGATCCTCGCATGGACCTGTGGTGCGGGAAGGGGAGGAAACATGGGAATACTCTTAAGGATTATATGTACGTGGATAAAGAATTCAAGCCTTTTTCTTATCACGACGGCTGTCTTTGTCCCCTCCTCTATAATTTTACCACTGAGATTACGGATGTGACTCTAAACTCTGAGCAATTCTTTGCGAATAACGACTTTGACTCTGTCATGGCTGTATTGCCTGGTTATTTTCCCGGTTTTTACTTGGGTAAGTTCGTAGCAATGTCCTATAATTCTGATCGCATTGCTCGGCAGCTGGGATTTGACCAAGGAGTCCCTTCTCTCTACCCGGATCCATATTCTAGCGAGGAGGCCGATATTAAAGTTAGTTTCGACTGTTTTGTGTTCAAGGGAGAGACGCATTTGACGGACCGAACAATTTATTTTTCTTTTCTTCAGCCTTATCTAACGCGAGAGCGTTTGGTCTCTCCCAATTGGTATTCATTTCATACAGAAATTCGGAAGCATGCTCTAAATTTTCTTCTTCGTGAACCGGTCCCTCCACCCATATTGTCATCGGATGATATTAGGTTGATGCATGCGTCGGTTCATATTAAGTTAGATGAATTGATAGCTCTTGAGTTTGGCCTTATTCCTTGTTTGAAGAGTCGTCCCTTAGTTCCCTTAACTACTAGTTGGGCTACTCCGGCTGATCAAGAGTTATGGAAAAAGGGGCTAAAAAAGGTACGGATGCCTCCTCCTCCACCGCGAAGAAAGTCAGGCAAGGTCCAAGCGCTTCAGTCAGTCCCGGGCTCTTCTAACCAGGTATTTCTTCATGTCCGAGTCCCCCCCCCCTTTTTTTAGAAAAGAGGGAAAAAAACCTCTCTCCTTATTTTTTATTTTTTTTTAATTTATGTGTTATCAGGGTGATCTCGTCGGCTCTGTTGGGTACAAGCCCCGCTCCTTTATGGTGGAAAAATATCTTAACATTCCTGAACATGAGTGGTCACCTCGTCGTAAAGCTTCGAAAGCTAAGCGTGATGCGGAAATTTTACCAACTCCGCGTATTCCCCGATCTACCTCGGCCGATGCTTCTCCTCATACGTCTCCTTTACAGGCCAAATCCCGAGCTGTTACTAGTCCGACCTCTTCCTCTTTTGTATTCACAGTTTTGGTGTCGACTTGTCTAGAGGTGGTGTCGTTTCTCGTCGTCTGCATGTTGTTTCTCTTATCCCTTTGGTGGTAATTTGGAATATCTTTTTCCAACTTCATCAAACTTCAGCTGGCCATGAAACTGTCTACCCGAGCTACCTGGAGCAAAGGCACTATAAGGGGAAGGACAAAGCTGTTTCTTCTAGGTAATCCATATGAGAGCGAAGCATTCCCTTCTTAGGCCTTTAGCTAAGCCAGCTCAGACCCAACTTGTTGTAGGTTTGACCTAATGGGAGGGCTTTAGACGAAATGTGTTGATAAATATGCAGTCCCAGCTTAGGCTTCAACCGCAGGTGGCTACCCGTGCATTTAACAATTTTATTTTTCCATGATCTGGCCTTGCTTGGTTCATGTAGTCGTGGTGGTTTGTCCCATTCTCATCCTGGTGCATCTCAGGGCCATGTACTTTCTGGCGAAAATCTATCTCCTTCTGGTAATTATTGTCTTTTTCCTTCCACATGTTATTTTCTTTATTCTATATTTGTCCCTTTTTGATCTGGTGTTAATGCATAATGTTTTGTTTTTCCTATTTATACGCCCATTTTATTGCCCTATTGTATACTTTCTTTGTGTCTTTGTTTTATTTATAATCCATTATTTTATTTTATTTTAGGTTCTGCTGGTGGTTCGAAGTCGTCTTCGAGTTCTTCTCATCCTCATTCTGATCATCACGAGTCTTCTCCTGCTCGCGCATCGTCTCCTAGTCCTCAAGCTTCCGAGGTTGGTTTCCTTCATTTATTTTCGTTCACTTTTAACTTTTCACCATCATCATTATATATTTATTATTATTGGCCTTTTATTATTTCATTTTTTATCTTATATTCTTTCCTCCCCCCCCCCCCCCCCTTTAGACTATGAAAAAACGAGGTAAAAATTCCGCGTTTAAAAAGGATGCTTCAAGCATTACGAGCAACGTTAAACGTGCACGACTTATGGGAAATGACTCTGTCCTAGCTACGCAAGAAGATTTAGACGCGGCTTCTCTGTTAGCCCAACCAGAAGACCCTTCCATTTTCTACCCTTTAGTTGTAAGTATCGACGAAGCCGGGGCAACCGAGAACTATAGATTAGTGCATAGTTTTTGGGTCCCTTCAGACTTAGCTGCTACTTGCAGGATGATCGTCAAGAGAAATGGTCATATGGTGAACGAGGGTATGATTAAGGATATGGAGACTTTAGTCTTCATGAATAAGGGTTTGCTTGAAGCCGCGGAGGGGATTTCTCGAGTTCATGATGCTCCCCCTGCTGCTGGTAAGATAAAGGAATGGGAATCTTCCATTCAGACTGGCAGAGGTTTGCGTTTTCCTATAGCATGGTGATGTGGTTTTATATAGTGGTAAAAAGAGGTTCGATTCTCGAACTTGTGAAGGTAATGATTTTAGAAAATAATGATTCTAATTAACTCTAGAAAATTTCAGGAGTAAGAAAAAGACTAAATAACCTAAAGATGATTTTTGAATAATTTTAAACGTACCAGGAATCAGGAATCAGGTAAATCAAACAACCTATGTGATTAATCAGATAATTCTTTTTAAATTAATTAAAGCATAAATAATTGCCAAAGTTGGTTTTGTTATGCTAACAAACAGAGGTAAATCACAAGCATGGACTATCAAAATTAATTAACTAAGCATAATCCATCAAGCAAAAGCACAACTGTTGAAAGAAAACCGTTTTTACTATTCAAAACTATGCAATTTTAATGATAAAAGAATTATAAATAATTATTAGAAAATATATTAAATCACATAAAATTGAGAAAATTACCTTATCCATCATCCCAGTAAATAGACTTAGCTCATGGTGAAGAAAACTTGCTCAAAAGTTGATTTCATTGCTCAAAATATTGATTACAAGGTTGAATAACGCTGTAACAGCTGATTTGATACGCTTATATGCGTTACAGGAGAGGGTTCAGCTGTTACAGAAGAGTTTAAGCAACAAATGGTTTGAAGCAATAGACAACAGGAAAATTCAAATCAGCAACACATATAAATGTTACTGAGTCTTCTTCTCCGGCAGTGATGGATGAAGAACAGCCGGCCGGTGCAGCAGCAGCTCGTCGGCGGTGACGGAATAGTGGCCGGAATTCTCTAAAATCTTCTCTAAGCTTTTTTACTCGATTCTCTTGGCTTCTCTTGGTATTTATAGATAGTAGAAACCCTAGAGAGAGTTCTAAACCTAATAGAACTCTCTAGAACAGCCCACAAATCCCAATCCTAATCGAATCATGATTCCGGCCAAATACATGATTTACACACTGATTTCACGGGATCTTTTGATGTTTATGACTTGCGTGAGATTGCTATTATCATTTGGAACAATCTAGAAGCAAAATATCCTTCGAATCATTTGATTTTATCAATCCAGAAGATTTCCCGATGAGCTGAATCGGCTGATCCGGCTGAGTCGACTCGGCTGGCTCGCTGGGTTGAATCGCCTGGTTGACCCGCTGGGTTGACTCGGCCGATCCTAGGGTGTCCCTTATCCATTCTTGGGGTACCAATAACACTTGTCCTTGGGTGCCTTTATCACTTTTTGAGCCAATTTTTCCACAAATCTTTATTCTTCTAATGTACCTACAAAAGCATAAAAACACGTAATAGACACACAATCGAATACTAACTCACTAGAAATTAAGGTGCAATTTAGACACTAAAATGTGTCTATCACATGGCTATCCCAATTGCTGGGTACGGTGAAGGGCAAGTTTGATCCGCGTTCAACCCTTCTGGCTCAGATCGCTGAGTTAGAGCAAAGCCTAAAGGATATGACTAAAGTGGCTCAAGTGAAGAGGACTGCTCTGAACAAGCTTCTCGCCGACGTTTCAACGGCTACGCAGAAGGCTTGTGAAGCTGAAGCTGTTGTGACCCGGGTGCGTGAAGATCTTGAGAAGAAGAAGCAAGCTTTGGCCTCTTTTGAGGGGGTTTAAGTTTGTTCTCTTTGGTATTGAATGTTTCTAATATGTTTGTGCTTATCTTAGATTTGGTTGGTTCATTTTTTATTTTTTTATTTTGAAACTGATTTGGGATTTTGATGATTTTTATTATGACATTTTAATTATCTTAAGTGGTTATTTTACCTTTGATATTTATTTTGGTTTGTGTTTTTATTAGTTGGTACTTGAATTTCAAGATATTTTATTGTAATGTAGGTTATTTGTTTATAAATATCACTCGTATTGTTCTTATTTTGTTTAGTTTTCCTGATGGCTTATCCTGCGACAGCTGCTCTTATTCACAATTTTGAACAAAAACTACATTGCATGTTGTTGATAAAGTTGAGGATGAAGCGCGATGGAAATCCGCGTATGCCGCTCGCAACAAAGTGGCTGACCGATGGTATAAGACGGGCCTTATTTATCATGCGTTCACTATTCGTGATTGGGAGGCTTGTGTTCATGAAGCGGCGTTGTGTGTATATAGCTTGGATACTGACGAGTTGAATATCGCTGAACGTATTCTTATCGAAGCTACTGAGACGCGTTGGAAACTTGATGAAGATATCCCTCGTACTGCAAAGCTACTCCTGGCTTTGCGTGTTGTTGGGATGTAGATTTTTTTTTTTAGCATTGTTATGATTGTAGTTGTAATCTTCATGATCATCTTGTAATTAAATGCTTCGTCCATTTTCTGGACGCGTGGTTGTATCTGTCCTGGGTTTACGTGCCTTGCCTTGTGCGTGGTGTTTGTTTTTCATTTAAGTGCTCCCTTTATTTTTTCCTTAGTGTTTGCTTCGATCCTTTCTTTCCTTTTATCTTTCTTCTTCTCTCTCTCTTCTTCTCTTTCTTCATCTTTTTTTGAAGGATGGCTCATGAGCTACATGGGTATACCTTAACCATGGTTCCAGTAGCCGCTACTGTCATGACCTCGGACGCGCATAAAGAACTCGAGCGACTCCTGGTGGTGAAAGACGAAGTAGGGATGTTGATGACACATAGGTTAGTTCATTGGGATGCCATGGATGCCGATTGGGGGGATCAGTATGAAATGTTCGCACTTGCTTGGAAGGTTCATGCTAATGCTCCTATTATGGGTAACGTCAATCGGCTGCTTTCTGAGGCTCATGCAAGGCCGTGTGCTGTCAACTTTCAATATCAAGAGGTTGTGTTTTTTTATGAAAGATTTAGATCGGGAGATAGAAATATTTCGTGCAATGTTGGCAGAGTTGGACGATTAGTTTATGATAGTATCTTTTTATTGTATTATTTCTAGGGATTTGTAATTCCTAGATGCTTTCGTTTCTGTGACTTTCCTTTGTTGACCATGTAGTAATAAATATTCATTGCCTCTTCTATTTAAACCTTTCTTTGCTATCTCATTTTCCATATTTACACACACATTTACTCTTTCTTATCTCTTTCATTTGAATCATGTCTCATCGGCTTTACGAATATACTTTGACCATTTTGTGCTTTCTCTCGTGACACCACTTGGTAAGCAGGACGAATTAGCGCGGCTTCTAGGGTTGAAAGAAAAAGTGGGTATGTTAATGACCAATAGGATGAGTCGTCGTGCCGTTATGCTTGTTGCTTTTAGGGAACAAAATGAGACACTCGAAATTACTCGTAATGCTAATGCCTCTGATCGGGTTCTCCAGGATGTTTTTCATTTGCAAAATGAAGCAGTCGCTCGGCGCTCTTTAGCTACTCATTTGTATGATGAAGTTGTCCTTATGATGAGGGATTTGGAGCGAGAGATAGATGGTTGTCGCGCGGTGATCGCTAGTCAGGACGACTAATCCTGAAATCCTCTTGATATCCTTTAGAATTTTTTAATGCTTGTTGGTGCTTTAAGGATTTATTGAATGTGGTATTGAATATGTAGTTGTACCCTGTGCTCGTGTTTGTTATATATTTCGTTCCTTATTATGGTATTTTAATCTTCTCTTCTTGTTTTTTATTTGTTCTGGCCTAGTATATATTATCTTCCCTCTTTATCATATGTCTCGGGCCCGTTTGGTATTGGAGATTACCCGGTTGACTCAGATGTCTAATGTGTTGAGCAATGTGTTTGACTGTTTTGATTGTGAAAATAATATCTCTCTTTCCCGCTTTACGGACGCGGATCGTCTTTTATAAGAGGCCCGTCATGAGGGTCGGTTGTTTCCTCTTTTATTTTTTGAATACCACCGTTATTATCGTGAGCGTAGTGTTGCAACTTACTCCAATGTCTAGATGTTTTTTGACCTTTTCAAGTGTTAGAAGTATCCCTCGACTCGACTCAAGCGGCATTGCAAGCTCTCCCTTGAGGGTAGATGTATTTTAAAGGTTAGTCATTTAGAGCAGTGTTGGGAATTTATTTTTATTTTTCGAGATATGACTGACTTATTTTACTCGGGCCGATTGGGTGGTTGTATCTGACCTGAAGTTGAAGATCTGTAACCTTGAAAGGGCCGTTTTTGTAGCTTTGTTGTCATTCGTTTGTAGTTGCAAGCATGGGTCTACACGCTAATGTTCTAAGTTCTAAAGGTAGCGACTGTGTGCCTCTGCTCGAGTTTCTTTACTTACTTTTTGTACCCATGGTAATGTTATATGAATGCTAGTCTATTTTTTTTAACATGTGCTATTTTTTCTCATTCTCCCCTTTTTGGTGGAACGCGTCGGTTTGGATGTTTAGAGTGTGTCGTGGTCATTTGATTGAGTGGTCTAACGAGAGTGCTCTGCCCTCTGTCGCTCTTGTGACCATTCTAGTATTCAGTTAAGTGGTCAAGAAGGGAGCTTTGTCCTCTACCGCTTTTGTGACCATTGTAGTATTCAGTTAAGTGGTCGAACAAGGGCGTTTTCCCTCTGTCGCTCTTGTGACTATTGTAGTATTTAATTAAGTGGTCGAACAAGGGCTCTTTTCCCTCTTCCGCTCTTGTGACTATTGTAGTATTCAGTTTAGTGGTCGAACAGGGGCACTTTTCCCTCTGTCGCTCTTGCGACCATTGTAAAATTCAGTTAAGTGGTCGAACAGGGGCGTTTTTCCCTCTACCGCTCTTGTGACCATAACATTCAACATCAGAGGCAAACAAGATTAAAACAAGAGTTTCTTTTATTGAAGATTGGACAGAAAACATTTTCCATGGTATTGGTTATGCATGAAACCCTTTTAGCCACTTGTCGTTGATGGGCTTCTTAACCTTGGATCTATCCATCCGCTTTAAGTGGTAATATCCGCTTTCTGCGGTCTATCGGATTATGAAGGGTCCTTCCCAGTTGGCTGCAAACCTCCAAGCGCTTGTGTTTCGCTGTACATGTAATGTGATTTTGAGTACTTGTTCATCGACTTTAAAAACTCTCTCCCTAACCTTCTGGCTGTAATGGTTGGCGACACGCTTCCTGTATGCCTCGGCAAAACGTTTGGCATGAGCTCTCCTTTCCTCCAGAGTGTCCAAGTGGGAAAAACGACTAACCATGTCTGGCGTGGTTAGGCTTGCCATGGAAAATCTTGCCGAGGGGATGGCGATTTCTCCTGGTAGAATGGAATATTACCCATAGACTAAGGAGTAGGGTGACGCTCCCGTCGAGATGCGTTTAGAAATGCGATATGCCCATAATGCTAGTGGCAACTGCTCGTTCCATTACCTATGGTAATCATGCAAGGTCTTGCTTAGCATTCTTAGCAGTGTTTTGTTGGTGGCTTCCGCCTGGACGTTTCCCTGCTGGTAATACAGAGTATATGTATGCAGCCGAGTGTTGTATTGTTCCAATAAGTTATAAACATCCTTGTTGACGAACGATGTGGCATTGTTGGCTCTGATGATCATTGGAGCTCTGAATCTGCGTATTATATGTTCTTTGATGAGCACGACAATGGTTTCTCCTGTATAATCTTTCAGAGGGATTTCCTCCACCCATTTTGAGCTATGTTTGATTGCGGTTATGATGTATTTGTGTCGCTTGGAAGATTTTGGGTTTATCGGCCCGATCAAGTCCATTCCCCATCTGTGAAACGGCAAAGGTGAGACGATGTTGTGCAGCTGGGAGTGGAGTGCATGGATCAGAAATCCGTGGGTTTGAAAACTTAGACACCTCTTCACGTGTATTGCGATATCATTCTCCATGGTTGGCCAGTAGAATCCTCCCTCATAGATTTGTAGGAATAACTTGCGCATTCCTTGATGTTCTACGTCGTGCGATTTGGTCATGACTTTTATTGCCTTCTCTTTCGACGGACACCTCATGACTGTATTGTAATACTCCTTCTATAAAGAATCCCTTCATTTATAAAAAATCTGTTGGATTTCTTCTGTATTTTGAGTGTTGCTCTTCTTCCTTAGGGAAATTTACCATGTTGGATAAAATCTATATACGGTTGCCTCCAATCGTCTTCTTCTACCACACATACCTCATCCGGTTGTGGCGGTGCTTGGCAGTCTCTGCAACTATCCTAGATGGCTGCCGCCTGAGCTGCCATATTTGGAAAATACACCCCTAGTCTTTGTAATCGTCGATACAGACGGACATTACCCGTCTGTCTGCATGACTCCTCATGCATTTTTTGTATCATTTCCCCCGCTTGCCTTTTGCTCAAGCAACGTGCCAAGGATCCTCCTGGTGTACTATGATAGAGTGCACCTCGGACTGTTATGAATTATTTTAACACTTTTATCGGGATGGTGTACTCTTCGTTGATCCTTGCGAGATCCTCCAGGTATACCTTTTGCCGCATCTGCATTCCAAGTGTTAGGTAGCTCTCTTCGTTTTATTATCATGGTTCCTTCCTCCTTGTCGTTCAATTGGATCTTTGGTGCAAGCGTAACTAACGCATCCATTGCCTGTTGGAGCTCCTTGTTGTGTGTTAAACCGTGGTTGATCAAATATTAACCATTAGATTATGTGCTTCCGCTCAGTATGGTGCTAGGTGCGCCTCTTTCACTTGAAAATCGTTGTTTACTTGGATGATTATTAACTTGGAATCTCCTTTTATTTCTAAATTCCCGAGGCCGAGTTCATTGGCCATTCTCAATCCCAGTATTAGTGCTTCGTATTCGGCCACGTTGTTGCTGCAACGAAAGTCTATCTTAAAGGCGTAGGATAATTCTCGTATGAGGATCCATCGAAAGACATGATCCATGTGTCTCTTTTCGCTTCTCGTACTTCTCCTAACACGTCATCATGGATGGACGTATCATCGTATCCGGGGAAAGCATCCAAAAGGTCGATAATTCCCTGCCCCAGGACACCTTTGGGCTTCTGATATTTGAGTTCAAACTCGGACAATTGTAGGAGCCATCTCACGGTTCAGGGATATACATGCTTGTTCGACTTTGGGATATCGCATCTTGGCATCCTTTAGTACCCGGATGATATAATAGATGGGTGATAAGTTATCGTTCCCCCTGTCTTGTTCCAAGACTTCCCCTATGGCTAGGCTTGTGAAGGCGGTATAAAGGTAGATGGGATCTCCTTTGAGAAGAGGTATGAGAACCTGTGGACTGACCAGAAACTTCTGGAGTTTTCGGAACGTGTCCCGCTGCATCCCTTCCAACTCAAATTTCGTATTCTTTCTTAGCATGGGGAGAAACACGGTTAGGAGCTGGGCGAGGCCTGGGATGAAACGCCGTACGTATGATATTCTCCCGATGAAATTTTGCAGTTTCTTCACGTATTTGGGAGGCTTCATCATGGTGATAGCTTTCACCTTGTCTGGGTCGACCTGTATCCCCTTATCTGTTACCACAAAAACGAGGAACTTGCCCGATGTTCTCCAAAAGAACACTTTAGCGGATTTATTTTTAATTTAAATCTGCGATATCTATCAAACGCCCGCCTCAAATGTTCAACATGATCTTCCATTACTCTTGATTTAACTATGATATCGTCCACATATACTTCTACACTTTGGTGGAGGATGTCATGGAAGATCAGCGTCATCGCCCTTTGATAGGTGGATTGATGTGTCGGAAAACCAACTTTGTTTTACCGCAAGCGCACAGTGTCGAAAGATGTAAACAAGAGAAAATACGGTTCGTTCCCACGAGGAGTGTGTATTACTTATACTAATTAAATCAAGTAACTTTTGAGTCATAAGATGTTTTTCCGATTCTTGTAAAGAATTAAAGTAATGAATGAATTAAAACTATTTAATATAGATTGAAATCAATAATAGAAAAGTGTTAATGTTTCGGGAATCCATTGTATATTAGGATTTACTTGCGTTCATCACAAAGGATATCGATTTTACTCGTGCAAAGTAACAAATCTAGCTACTAATACAAGGAAAATATTTCTTTTAAGAATCGTAGAAAAGAATTTTCAAAAAGAAATGTTTGTTCTCAACCTAAGGTAGAATTTCAAAGTACTAGGAATATGTGGCATAAATAGTCAAAAAATATTCATAGAACGATTATCGCGAAAGGGTCAACGAGTTCTTCTACTAATCAAACAATGGACTATGCATGACATAGAACATGAAAAATCATTGAGAAAGTAAAACATTGAAAGAGAGACAAAACATTGACATTAAGTTTTAATAGTTGAAAACCCTAGTTTTGAAATACAAATAAATCTATCTCTACAAGTTCATCCTTTCACCCTAAAAAAAAGATTTAGCTAGACATAGATTTCTTAAAAGCCATGGAAATTGAATAAGAAAATAATAATTATAATTGAAATAAAAAACTAAACCCTTCTTCTCCTGTTGGTTCTCGGCGTCTGAAAATATGTGAAGTCCCCAACTTCTTTCACTGCTTCCTTCCTTCTCTGCCTTTTTTTCTGTTCCTGGAGGTATATTTTTCGGTATCTGTTTATAGAAGATACTAGATGTCTCTCTTAGAATTTCACTATGAATAAGAATGTTAATAAAACTTATCACATCACCGACCAAATACAATTTCCGTGTTATACACGGTTTACAGCTCTCTATCCTTTAAAGAAAACTCGCACACGCCTCAGCTAAATCCTAGTTTTCTCCGTTCAGAATCGAAACTCACTCAAACTCTCACTCCCTGATCTTCTCGACCCTCAACTGTCAACCCACACTACCTATATATTTGCGAGATTCCTTTTTCTCTGAGTTTTGCAAACTTAATTTCCTAAAAAATTTCACTTCCAAATATCTTTGTAACTACCAACACGTCCAGCAGACTCGAGTCTTCCCTGACTACCATACTCGAAAACACAACCAAGCTCAACTGCCATCGACTCTTTATCATCATCAAGGTCATAATCAACCATCACCACTGAAACTTACTTCAATCGATTGCAGTAGCTTCCAACAATCACCATCATCGTGATCATCATGATCAACATCACTTCAAGCTCTTTGTGTTGTTGTTTTCCTCTAGGTGTCCCTAGTGGACAAGTTATAGTCTCGTGAGGGTTTACCAGATATTTACCCACAAAACCTACTCCAACTCTTAAATATTCTAAAATCATAAGCATCCAAAGAGCTAAGTGGACATAAAGTTTCTGCACTAATAATAAGAAGTTAGATATATCTAAGAACAATATTCTCATGCTTAGCCCTTGAGTTAGTAGAAAACCACCTATGAGGTACGATAGCGACCGAATGTTTCTGCCTCACCAATAGGACTTTATGAATTTGACACTCAAAAGACGCACTTTATGGTTCTCATGTGTGCAGGCATGAGTGAAGATAGAAATCTTGCACACGTTGAATGGTGGGAAGGAAAAGGAACCTTCCAAATTATATGAAGATGTTATCCGATAGAGATGTGGGACGAAAAAGAACCTTTTTTTTTCTTTGATAACCTCTAAGAGAGGAAATCAACCACTATATAAATATGGGAATGCTCACTTACCTTCTTACCCCATTCACAATCAACACAACTCTCACAACATCCAATAGAAACGTCTTCAGTCTTCGGTCTCAACTGTGGATGATGAACTCTTGAACTTCGTAGAACTCTGAAAATTTCTAACTCTCTTCTGCTCAAATTCTTATTGCTTAAAACTTCTCTATATATTTCTTCTTTCCCATGACCTTATTGAATGAATACAAAAGGAAATATACACTAAAGTGATAATCATTATTCTTTTTCGTTTTTTTTTTTTGGCATATGAATATCTTGAAAAATAAAACGAAACTACTATGGTCATGGGATAAGGACTTTACCGCTTGATTTTTCACAACTTGTGTTGTCTCGATATCATGAACTTCACTAACTCATAACTTTTGCTTTCTTTCATTTTTGTACATAAGTCTTCAATTTTCCTTCAAATTTGTAATGCTCCTCTTGTTGATGATGATATGTTTCTATGGACATGTTCTTGTCGAGAGAATTGTGCCAACTGCAAATCAAACTACAAGGTAAGGTTTTTTCGCAATTCTGATGTCACCCTCATGATTGATAGAATTACACTCAAGGGATCAAAAAGTAGTGTTGAAATGGTGCGAGGTTGGGTAGCTCATCATTCTATCCGGAATTTGCACAGATGAAACACTCTAAACGGACAATTGAAGGTTTGGTGCCTCACTCAGGGTATTGAATAATCAGCTTCTCTAATAGTGAACTCGCCACCGGCGGTTTAAGTCCCTTTTTGTCATCTCTAGCCTCTCAACAACTAAGCACCCCGAATATAGTTCTCTAATACTTCTAAGTTCATTTATTTTGGTGAGAACTCCGTAACGTAGCTAGAAGTATACTAAGTGACTCTAAAATATCTAAAAGTTGGAAGTTTCACGCAAATAATTACAAGAAAGTTGAACATTTTCTGCCTAAAAAGTGAATACTTTAGAATCCTATATGCTTAACACTCCCCACACTTAAACTTTACATTGTTCTCAATTTAAACTAACTCATCCAATGTAATGTCAAGGTGGGAATCCTATAATGATATGAACATTTAGAAAATAACAAGAAAAAGTACACGAAATACTAAACCAATAGGTTTCCCCCCATGCAATGCTTGGTTTAACGTTGTCATCCCGACTATAAGGAGTAGGGAAAAAATCCGATGGGTTAACTCCCATGAAGCTAATAATCTTGTATCCCTGCAAAAATAAAGAAAAAAAAACAAAAACAAAAATCCTACTAATATAAACTAAACATGATCCCAAACAGTTTTAGTCTTGATAGACCGGATCTTCTAGGAGGACAGTTTCCACCTCGGTGTTCTTAAGCTCTAAATATGGTTTCACTCTTTGTCTATTTACTTTGAAAACATTACCAGATTCTTGATTCTCAAGTTCGATAGCCCCATCAGGGAAAATTTCTTTGACATAATACAAGCCTGTCCAACGAGATCTTAGCTTACCAGAAAATAAATGCGACCTAGAATTATACAAGAGAACTTTTTGTCCAGGTTCAAATGACTTTTGACTAACCGATTTATCATGAAACGCTTTAGTTTTCTCTTTGTAAAGCTTTGCATTCTCATATGCATCATTCTTAATTTCTTCCATCTCATAGTTGAAGATTACGGTGATTCCCAACTGTAGATAGATCAACATTAAAAGTCTTAATTGCCCAATAGGATTTATGTTCTAACTCAACAGGTAAATGGCAGGCTTTCCCATAGACAAGTCTAAAGAGAGACATACGAATGGGTGTATTATAAGCAGTATGGTATGCCCAAAGTGCATCCAATAACCGTGTATACCAATCTTTACGATTCAGATTAATTGTTTTCTCTAATATCTGCTTAATTTGTCGGTTAGAAACTTCGACTTGACCACAAGTCTGGGGATGATATGGTGTAGAAACTTTATGTATAATGGAGTACTTACTTAAAAGTGTTTTAAAAGATCTATTTCAAAAATGTGATCCTCCATCATTAATAATGGCTCTAGGGGTACTAAATCGAGAAAATATGTATTCTCTAACGAACTTGATCACAACATGGCCATCATTCGTCTTGGTAGGTATGGCTTACACCCATTTAGATATATAATCAACCACTAATAAAATGTAAACAT
Organism: Papaver californicum; assembly: GCA_023531435.1. Taxonomy (NCBI): domain Eukaryota; kingdom Viridiplantae; phylum Streptophyta; class Magnoliopsida; order Ranunculales; family Papaveraceae; genus Papaver; species Papaver californicum. Next base: position 1,364,529 of record JAJJMC010010614.1, read on the forward strand.
TACCACTCGAAGAGGAAAAAGGTCTCATGAAGTCTATTCCCCATACGTCAAATATCTCAACTATCAATATGGAGCTTAACGGCATCATATTCCGCCGAGTAATCTTTTCTAACTTTTGGCACCTGTCACAACTCTTACAAAACTCGTGATAATCATAAAACAAAGTAGGCCAATAAAATCCACATTGCATCATTTCTGCAGCAGTTTTCTTAGCACTAAAATGGCCACCACAAGCATAAGAATGACAAAAAGTGATAACACTCATAACTTCATCATTAGGCACACATCTACGAATAATCTGATCAGGATAATATTTAAACAAATATGGATCATCCCAAAAGAAATGCTTAACCTCATCTAAAAATTTGATTTTATCTTGTTTCGACCAATCTTCAGGAATTTGACCAATAGCAAGATAATTAACAACATCATCATACCAAGGAGGGTGACAAATAGCAAACAATTGTTCATCAGAAAATGTTTCATGCATGGGCAAAACATCATCATAAGACTCTAAAACGATCCTAGAAAGGTGATCTTCTACTACGTTCTTGGAACCCTTCTTGTACTGAATATCTAAATCAAATTCCTATAGGAATAATATCCATCTAATCAACCTAGGTTTAGCATCCTTCTTAGATAGAAGGTATTTCAAGGCAGCATGATCAGAAAATATAATAATCTTAGACCCTAAAAGGCAAGGTCTGAATTTTTCTAAGGCAAACACAATCGAAAAAATTTCTTTCTCAGTTGTAGAGTAATTCAATTGTGCACCATTCAAGGTCTTACTAGCATAGTAAATGATATGTTATGCTTTATTCTTACGTTGTCCTAAAACAGCTCCAACTGCATAATTAGAAGCATCACACATAATCTCAAATGGAAGACTCCAATCAGGCGGTTGTATAATAGGGGCAGAAGTTAACGACAATTTCAGCTTCTCAAAATCAATAATACAAGTTTCATCAAAGACAAAAGTAACGTACTTACCAAGAAGGTTGCATAAATGGCGTGAGATCTTACTGAAATCTTTAGTAAAACAACGATAAAAACCGGCATGGCCTAAGAATGATCTAACTTCCGTAACCGTACGTGGGGGTTTCAACTTAAAAATCAAATCAACTTTAACTTTGTCTACTTATATTCCCTTGGAAGAAACAATGTGACCTAGAACAATTCCTAAATGAACAATAAAGTTAAATTTCTCCCAATTCAATACTAGATTCTTCTCCTTGCATCTCACTAAGACAAGAGTGAGATGATGGATATATTCATCGAAAGACGACCCGAAAACAAAAAAATCATCCATAAAAACTTCAATAAACCTCTCTACCATGTCTGAAAATATGCTCAACGTACAACGCTTAAAAGTAGCGGGTGCATTACACAACCCAAAAAACATGCGTCTATGTGCAAATGTACTAAAGGGACAAGTAAAAATGGTTTTCTCTTGTTCTTTAGGGGAAATAGGGATTTAGTTATAATCAGAATAACCATCTAAGAAATGATAATACCTATGTCCGGCTAACCTCTCAAGCATCTGGTCAATGAATGGAAGAGGAAAATGATCTTTCCATGTGAACTTGTTCAACTTTTTATTGTCAATACATACTCGCCACCCGATGGTTTGTCGGGTAGGAATCAATTTATTACTTTCATTCTTAACTAAGGTGATTCCTAATTTCTTGGGTACAACTTGAACGTGGATGACCCAAGTACTATAGGATATCGGGTATATAATACCCGCATCTAATAGTTTCAAAACTTCCTCTCTCACAACCTCTTTCATGTTAGGATTCAATCTACATTGCATTTATCTAGACGTTTTAGCATTCGCTTCCAAGTAAATATGTTGCATGCAATCACTAGGACTAATACCTTTCAAATCTGCAATAGACCAACCTATAGCAATCTTATGTTCTCTAAGGACATCTACCAATCTTCCTTCATGTTCTAATGTAAGATTAGAAGCAATTATTACAGGTAAAGTGGTTGCAGGGCATAAGTAAACATATTTCAGAGTGTCAGGCAATGGTTTAAGGGTCAAGGTCGGAGCTTTCTCGACAGATGGAACAAGTCGAGATTCGGGCAGAACTAGAGGTTCCTTTTTAGGCTTCCATTTATTAGTGTCTAACAGCGGTGTGGAGTCTAACAAGGCGTTGACTTCACAAATAACACTTTCATCATCAAAATCATGCCCAAAGTGAGATAAACAAGCCTCTAACGGATCATATATATGGTTCTGCAAGTAAGTATCATGGACTATTTCATAAATCATGCAAACAGTTTCATGGTTAACAAGATCAGGAGAAGAGCGTGTAACATGAAAAATATTCATTTCCATTTTACAACTACCAAAAGTAAGTTCCATAATACCATCCCTGCAATTTATGATTGCGTTAGCAGTCACTAAGAACGGCCGTCCTAAAATAATAGGAATATGACTACTAGGGTATGTCACAGGTTATGTATTACGGAGTCCACAGGATAAACAAAACTATCAACCTGTACAAGAACATCTTCTACCACTCCTCTAGGAATTTTAATGGACCTATGTCACGGACCAGAAAATTCCGCCTCCAGCGCGTTGCGCTGGGAAGGCCAGAACTCCCCGACGCGTGATTTAAAAGAGAGTGACCGGACCTTATAGCTTAACTTCTTGCTGGAAAGTGCAGGTAAATTTTTTCTTTCCAAGCATGCCTTGTCAACATTATACTCGAAACGTAGTTCCTACATCGTTCAAGCTACGTTTATACCGTTCCAGGTATATTTTCCCTTTCAAACATGCTTTGCAAGCGAGGTACTCATACCGTACTCTCCATATCGTTCCAACTCACCCTTGACCTACAAAGGGTGCAAGGCCATTAAAGCCCATGGTGAATGCCTTTAACTAGCATACCATTCCAACTTACCCTCATTATACCAAGGGTTGAAGGCTACACAAACTAAGGGGGATGCCTTTGGCAAGCATCGCATAATTTCGATCATTGTCCAGGCCTAACTCATGCCTTGGACCAACACCTAGGATATTTCAAACCTAAGCTTTCGCTTCATCAATTATGTTTCGGCCATGCGCTGAAGCCTGCACTTATCTTGTTCTTGCCAAGGGTGCAACATCCAGGCACATGTCATTCCATACCGCAACGGTTGCTAGGAAGTATGAACAATCCATCAAATAAAATTACAACTGCCCCATCAAGTGTGGCCACAATCATCTCTTGCTTAGCATTGCCGAGCCAGATGATATGAGTTACCCAAATGTCGCAATTATCTCTCGAATTAGATGATATGAGCGACAAGGTGCTGCACCTCAATGCATTGCATTGTGGCTGCCTACGTACCCAACCCGTACCTTAATGGGATCAAGCATGACCATAGTTCATCAAAGGGTCAATTCGAAAGGGACAAGCAACTTAAGCCTATTAAGGCAAGCCAACTTCGATTCCAACTTCATCGCAAGGCCAAAGGCCAAGCAAATCCTAGTCCGTGTAGGCCAGAGGGCTTTCGAAAGGTATGCACTAGCTTGTGCATAACTATCGCTATTTATTTTGCAAATATGCATTATCAAGTACGTAGCAAGATCGAAATATGCTTTCGCATAATTTCAAGCTTCATCGGCTAAGCTACCAGCATATTGATGCTTATGCATCAAGTATGCTCCAACTTATTGCCACTTCGCATATCTATATTTGCATTACCGCTCATGCAAATTCCAACAAAGCTCTCTCCCTATATATGTTTTATTCGTATTTCTACAAACAAATATTAGAAATGTAGGAGTCATCCATCGATTGCAAGGCCGCAAATGAAGATTTCTTGCCAAAGCTAAGCGAAGCATTCTCGGGTAAGCGACAGTTAAACACGCTGATGAGCATCAAGTATGCTCCATCGTATAGGCTACATCACATTTATATGTGCATCACCAATCATGCACATTCAAGCAAAGCTCCCTCCCTATATATGTTTTATTTGCATTTCCACAAATAAATATTTGAAAGGTAAGGGTCATCCATCGACTGCAAAGCCGAAAATGAAGATTTCTTGCCAAAGCCAAGCATTCTTGGATCAGTGATGCATTCTCGATAATGCATCACGGCATAATAGTGCCTTAGCACTATGATGCATTTATCAAATATCGACATTGGCTCGGTGATGCATTGGATCATGCATCACGGCATAATAGTTCCTTAGCACTATGATGCTCTCACTTACGCAACTTCGGCTCGGTGATACATTGGATCATGCATCACGGCATAATAGTGCGTCAGCACTATGATGCTCTCACTTACGCAACTTCGGCTCGGTGATGCATTGGATCATGCATCACGGCATAATACTGCCTTAGCACTATGATGCTCTCACTTATGCAACATCGGCTCGGTGATGCATTGGATCATGTATCACGGCATAATAGTGCATTAGCACTATGATGCTCTCACTTACGCAACTTCGGCTCGGTGATGCATTGGATCATGCATCACGGCATAATAGTGCCTTAGCACTATGATGCTCTTACTTACGCAACTTCGGCTCGGTGATGCATTGGATCATGTATCACGGCATAATAGTGCCTTAGCACTATGATTCTCTCACTTACGCAACATCGGCTCGGTGATGCATTGGATCATGAATCACGGCATAATAGTGCCTTAGCACTATGATGCTCTCACTTAGGCAACTTCGGCTCGGTGATGCATTGCATCATGCATCACGATATAATAATGCCTTAGCACTATGATGCTCTCACTTACCCAACTTCGTCTCGGTATAATAGTGCCTTTGTACTATCATGCCTCCTCGAATATGCATTACGCGTAATAGGGCCTTAACACTATAATTCAATGTCAAAGCATCCACACCCCAATGAATATCTGGGTAAGCTTTATAATCTTAGGATGAAGCTTCAACCCAGGCCATGACGCGTCCATGAGTAAGCGTCATGCGAAAATTGCGGGTGTTACATTCTTACCACCTTCAAAGTTCGTCCCCGAAATTTAACTCAAAACTATTGTGGACAAGCTTCATCGATTAAGGTTTTCTATGCATATGTCCCATTCCATGATGCACAGAAATCTTGCAAGGGTCCAACGTTTGTTAATGAGGACAAATTAGAACCTTCGGAATATGCATCCCATTCCGCATATCTCAAAATCCTAATAGGGCCTATGATTGCCATAAGTGCCGATGGAGACCTTCCAAACATACGTATGCTCTAAGATCAACAAAGGTTTTTATAACTTTTTTGAGAAAACTCAATTTGGATCCCTAAACACGCGTCACATACCACATGCTCAAGAATGCAAAATAATTTACTCAACACGAGATATTAAGTGGACGTCCCATACCATACACTTAAGAGTCCCCAAAATTCACATAGGTTGAAAATGGTCATCGCGAGTTTATGAATAGTTTTTAGCGTAGTACTGTGTGGACCAAATTCTAATGCCAGTGCATTCGGATGCAAGCCATCATCCCGGTAATGAAATCCGAGTCCTTATCTTGTATGGCCAGATTTTGCCCTTTACTAGAAAATAAATATGTATTCAGTCCTAAACATATATGCATTACGAAGAATACAGAAAATCCACTTGCAGGGGTTTCGTGGATTGATAGGGTTTTACCTCCCGTACCAGACGGGCGATGAACCGCTGAAGTCGACTCGGGCCACTGAATCCTGTGTCAGTGTATGAACCTAAGGGGCTGAGACAATATCGTAATTGTCGTTCTTCCATGTGCCGTTTATATTTAATACTACCCTTCTGTAGGGTTTAAAAATAAAAATAATGTCAAAAAATGTCAAAAAATTACAAGAAATTACAAAAAATTACAAAAAAAATTAAAGATTTCATAATACTGTTTTTTTAAATTAAAATAAAAAATAAAAACCCTAAAAATTAAATATTAAATATAAACTCTTCGTCCTCTTTTCCGTTCTTTTAGCTCTAACTTTACTCCAAGTCTTTCAATCACCAAAATTTTTGGCTCAATTTCTTTTCGTTTTTGTTCCAAAACCTAAAAAAAACTCCTCGGCAGCGGCGCCAAAAACTTGATGCGTCGGAAAGCCGACTTTTTTTACCGCAAGCGCACAGTGTCGAAAGATGTAAATAAGAGCAAATACGGTTCGTTCCTACGAGAAGTGTGTATTACTTATACTAATTAATTCAAGTAACTTTCGAGTAAAAAGATGTTTTCCGGTTTTTGTAAAGAATTAAGCTAATGAATGAATTAAAACTATTTAATAAAGATTAAAATCAATAATAGAAAAGCCTTAAGGTTTCAGAAATCCGTTATAGATTAGGGTTTACTTGCGTTCATCACAAAGGGTATCGATTTTACTCGTGCAAAATAACAAATCTAGCTATTAATACAAGGAAAATATTTCGTTTAAGAATCGTAGAAAAGAATTTTCAAAAAGAATTGTTTGTTCTCAACCTAAGGTAGAATTTCGAAGTACTAGGTATATGTGGCATAAATAGTCAAAGAATATTCATATAACGATTATCGCGAAAGGGTCAACGAGTTCTTCTACTAATCAAACAATGGACTATGCATGACATAGAACATGAAAAATCATTGAGAAAGTAAAACATTGAAAGAGAGACAAAATATTGACATCAAGTTTTAATAGTTGAAAACCCTAGTTTTGAAATACAAATAAATTTATCTCTACAAGTTCATCCTTTCACCCTAACAAAAAGATTTAGCTAGACATAGATTTCTTAAAAGCCATGAAAATTGATTAAGAAAATAATAGTTATAATTGAAATAAAAAACTAAACCCTTCTTCTCCTGTTGGTTCTCGGTGTCAGAAAATATGTGAAGTCCCCAACTTCTTTCGATGCTTCCAACCTTCTTTGTCTTTTTTTTTTCTCCTAGAGGTATATTTTTCGGTATATATTTATAGAAGATAGTAGATGCCTCTCTTAGAATTTCACTATGAATAGGAATGCTAATAAAACTTATCACATCACCGACCAAATACACTTTCCGTGTTATAAACGGTTTACATCTATTTATCCTTTAAAGAAAACTCGCACATGCCTCAGCTAAATCTTAGTTTTCTCCGTTCAAAACCGAAACTCACTCAAACTCTCACTCCTTGATCTTCTCGACCCTCAACTGTCAACCCACACTACTTATATATCTGCGAGATACCTTTTTTCTCTGAGTTTTGTAAACTCAATTTCATATATTTTCTCATTTCCCAAGTAGCTTCGTGACCACCAACACCTCCAGCAGGTTCGAGTCTTCCCTGACTACCATAATTGAAAACACTACCAGGCTCAACTGCCATCGAATATTCATCATCATCAAGATCAGAATCAACCATCACCACTGAAACTCACTTAAATCGATTGCAGTAGCTTCCAAAAGTTACCATCATCGTGATCATCATGATCAACATCACTTTGAGCTCTCTGTGTTGTTTTTTACCTCACCATAGTCTATTACAGAATCCATCTTCTCCATCAATACCCTAATCACCGAGAATGACAGGAAACAAATCACAATTAACTCCTCACTACCACTACTCCTCAAGCCATATCCTACAACCAGCAACAACCTCGAAGGTGACAACTCAAATTGAAATCACCAAGATACTTAACTTCTGTTTATTACTCTGAGTTGTGCTTTCAAACAATACAACAATGCCTTTATATAGGCACTAAATAAAAAAAACTTAAGACCATTAAAGAGTTTTTAAACATCGGATTTCAAACTCAAATTGAAAACAAAAAACTGAAGACCTTTTATTTTCTCCATTAACTTCTAATTTTAATACCCATTGAGAATGACTTTTAAGTTTATTCAACAAAACTCCCCCGTAAACTTAAACGCTTCTACCATCCATCATGCCGATCATCTTCTTGAATTTGTCGAAAAATACTTTTGGTAGCGGTTTTATGAAGATAACCGCAACTTGATCCTGACTTGCCACATGCACCAATTCCATACTTCCTTCCTTAACATGATCTCGGAGAAAGTGAAGATGAACATCGATGTGTTTTCTTCTTTCATGGTTCACTGGATTCTTTGCTAACTCAATTGCTGATTTATTGTCAACTTGAATCACGGTTGCACCTTATTGCTTTAGCTCCATCTTGCTCAACAATTTTCTAAGACATATAGCATGAAATACACACCAAGATGCTGCAACATATTCAGCTTCACAAGTCGAGAGTGTCACGATCGGGTGCTTCTTTAAAAGCCAAGTAAATGCAGTATCTCCCATAAAGAACACGTATCCCGTGATACTTTTTCGATCATCTATATCTCCGCACCAATCGCTGTCGGAGTAACCAACCAACTTGTAATCTTCTGCTTTTGAGTAGAACAACCCGAGTGACACTGTTCCTTGGATGTATCGTAGGATTCGCTTCAACGTCTTCCAATGTGAATAAACCGGCTCTTCCATGAACCGACTTACAATGCCGACACTTAATGAAAGATCCGGCCTTGTGCATGTGAGATAGCGAATACTTCCTATCAAACTCCGATATTTACTAGCATCGACACGTTCTCCTCCATCGAACTTCGAAAGTTTTGCACCTGGTTCCATTGGTGTTGAAACAGGATTGCAATTTTCCATCTTGTACTTCTTCAAAATCTCTTTTGCATAAGTCTCTTGTGATACAAAAATACCTGTCTCTACTTGTCTAACTTCCAAACTAAGAAAAAACTTCATATATCCCAAATTTGTCATCTCAAATTCCCGTGTCATTGTGCCTTTAAACTCTACTATCATCTCATCATTGTTTCCCATAAAAATAAGATCATCAACATAAAGAGCAACAAATAACACGTTACCTCCATTCTTCTTTCCGTAAAGAGCATGCTCATAGGGACATTGCTTGAACCTGTTTTCCTTGAAATATAAATCGATACGTGTATTTCATGCCCGCGGTTCTTGCATCAACCCGTAAAGCGCCTTCTTCAATTTTAGTACCTTCTGTTCTTCTCCGACTTTTATGTACCCGGGTGGTTGTTCGATGTAGACATCTTCTTCGAGCACACCATTCAAGAATGCCGATTTGACATCCATTTGAAATATCGGCCATTGGAATTGAGCAGCTTGTGACATGAGTAATCGGATTGTCTCCATTCTTGCAACATGAGCAAATACCTCGTCATAGTCGATTCCTTCCTTTTGCCTGTATCCTTTCGCAATAAGTCGCGCCTTGTACCGTTTTATCTCGCCTTGAGCATTCATCTTTTTATTGAACACCCACTTCACACCAATAGGCTGATTTCCTTTCGGCAATTCTGCTAGCTCACATGTGTTGTTGCGTTCAATCACCTTAATTTCCTCGTTCATAGCAGTTTGCCACTTCTTGTCTCGCACCGCCTCTTAAAAGTTGATACTTTCAGCATCTGCCAAAAGACATACAAGGTGTACCTCATTTGCTGAATCATACAAATCTTGCAAACTTCGCGTTTTGGGTTGTCGTGGTTCATCTTCATCATCGGTAGTTTCAGAGTCTTGTTGTTTGCTTGTTGATGCAACGATAGATGATTCTCCAACTTTGATATTAAGTTCTGTCGAATTGTTCCAGTCCCATTCACTTGCTTCGTTTACTCGCACATCATGACTCACCATCACCTTCTTGCTTATTGGGTCGAGTAGCTTGTACCCTTTTGTCTTCTCATCATACCCAACAAAAATATACCTTTTGCTTTTGTCTTCAAGTTTCGTTCTTCGTTGATCCGGTACGTGTGCATAAGCCATACTACCGAACACTTTGAGATGAGGAACTGTCGGCTTTTTTCCGCTCCATTCCTCTTGTGGTGTTTGATCATCTAGATTCACATGTGGACATCGATTTTGTACATAGATAACACACTGCACAGCTTCTGCCCAGAATTCCTTTGGCATCTTCTTGCTTTTGAGCATTGATCGAACCATGTCGAGAATAGTCTGATTCTTCCTCTTGGCCACACCGTTTTGCTGAGGAGAGTATGGTGCGGTTAGAAATCTCCTTATGCCTTGCTCCTCGCAATACTCCATGAAAGCCGTCGAAGTATACTCGCCACCTCTATCAGATCGTATGTCTTTGATGTGTTTACCAGTTTCCTTCTCCACCATCACTTTGAACTTCTTGAACACCTCGAATGCCTCGGATTTTTGTTTCAAAAAATAAACCCAAGTTTTCCGTGAGAAATCATCGATAAAGGAAATGAAGTACCTTTTACCGCTGAAAGATTCGGGGATGATTGGTCCATGTATGTCGGTATGAATCAATTCGAGAATATTTTTAGTTCGATAATTTGCCTTCTTTTGAAACGAGGTTCTCGTTTGTTTTCCAAGCACACATTCTTCACAAAAAATTTCCTCATAATCCATGTCCGGCAGCCCGTGCACCATGTTCTTCTTTGCTAACCTTTTTAGACCCCCATAATGTAGGTGACCAAAACGGAGATGCCACAGCGACTCCTTATCTTCTACGTTGACTTGCAAATATTTTTTTCGCACGCTTTTCAATTTCAGTTTGTACATCCGATTTCTTCCCATCTCGACTCGATCAACCAGACGCCCTTACTTGACCTTCAAGTGTAGTACCCGGTCTTCTAAGAGTATCGAGTAACCTTTCTCCGTGAGTTGCCTCAAACTCAAAATGTTTGTCTTGAGATATAGTACGTAATAAACATCTTGGATTGACCCTATCAAGACATCCTTTTGTAAGTAACAAACCGTACCTTGGCTTTTGACCACCACCTTTGATGCATCTCCAAACGACACATGACCATCTTCAATATTTTGCATCTTTTTGAATAAGTACTCGTGACCGCACATATGGTTGCTTGCCCCTGAGTCGAGATAGCACAGAGTGTCATTGTTGATGTTGTCTTCATTTTGAGCCATCAAGAGAAAACCTCCATTCTCTTCATCTTCCAATACCAGGTTAGTTGTTTCTTCCACCTTTTTATCTGTTCGAAAATCTTTTGCAAAATGCCCCATTTTACCACAATTGTAACATTTGTTGGAGTTGCAATCCTTCCGTAATGACCATAATTGTGACACTTGTAGCAATCGATGTTGGAATAGTTCGATCGGACACCTCTTCCTCGACCGCGTTCTCTTCGACTGTTCCTTCTCCTTATAGTACCCTTCACGATTGCTGCGATCATTTCCACGGCTTCCACGGCCACGCCCTCTACCTCGAAAATTTTGAGAATAAAGTACCTTTTCGTCTTTAATTTTCGCATTGGTTTGAAGTGCTTACTCTAGTGTCTCCTCCTTCTTTTTCTTCTTACGTTGTTCGTGTGCCTCGAGAGAACCGGCAAGCTCGTCGACTGTAAGCGTCGCAAGGTCCTTTGACTCTTCTATCGCGCATACAACATTCTCAAAATTGTCGGTTAAAGATCTCAAAATCTTCTCCACAACTCGTGCATCGGTTACTGCTTCACCATTACGATTAAGTTGGTTTACCACGGCTTGTACACGCGTGATATAGTCAGATAGAATTTCTGACTCCTTCATCTTTATGCTCTCAAACTCTCCACGAAGAGTTTGGAGACGCACTTGCTTGACACGGTCGGCTCCTTTGAACATTTTTTCTAAAATGTACCACGCTTCTTTGTAAGTAGTTGCACCGACAATCTTCTCAAATCCTGACTCGTCAACGGCTCGGAAAAACATGTATAATGCCGCGTTATCCTTCGATCGTGTCTCTTTCAACACCTTGTTTTGAACCGCCGTATATCCCGTGGTATTTGTTGGTTCTTCGAAACCTTCTTTGACCACCTCCCACGTATCTTGAGATCCGAGAAGAGCTTTCATTTGAATGCTCCAATTCTCATAATTCTCTTTTGTTAGTCGTGGTAGCGACATTTGACCTGTCACATTCGTCATAAGCTCTGATACCAATTTGACAACTCAAACTCAAATCACCAAGATACTTAACTTCTGTTTATTACTCTGAGTTGTGCTTTCAAACAATACAACAATGCCTTTATATAGGCACTAAATAAAAAATACTTAAGACCATTAAAGAGTTTTTAAACATCGTAGTTTAAACTCAAATTGAAAACAAAAAACTGAAGACCTTTTATTTTCTCCATTAACTTCTAATTTTATTACCCATTAAGAATGGCTTTTAAGTTTATTCAACAGAAGGAAGCTCCCTGAATTTCTTGAGCTCATTCCAACAGCCAGCAACAGTTCCAATGCCAACTAATAATCCATCCTTGCTGCTCAATTGACGTTAGATTTGAGCAATAAAACCTACCTGTAAAACTGGTCATGATCCAATAAGAAGATGGCACTCTTTCCGTCCTGTTTAAATGATTTGGAGAGGAAGAGGGTGCCTTTAGCAATCTGGCTGGTGTTATTAACACTATTCAAAAATTGGCATCCCTTAGAAAAAACTCGAGTGCCTTCAACAATACTTGAACTCATGTAAGCCCCTAATAGAAATGCAGTTTGTCAATAGCAGTTTTCCTGGAAATGCCCAAATTTGCCCTTAATTCTTGTTTCGCTTATAACTTTTTCATATGAAGTCAGAATAACCTCGTTTTTTTGCAATTGGCTTCGTAATTCAATTTTCTACAAGATGAAAAGTAGAAATCTTGGAATAGACTGAGTTCCACTTGGTCTTTAGAAATTCTTCCTTGCAGAGCTCAATTTCACTTCTTTCAGAGATGTAACCTAATAAAACACATAAACTACAAAAGTAATAATAATATATAGTAATTCACACAAAATATAGCAAATAAGTATAAGGAAATGATACTTAAAATATGTAAATTATGCACTTACCATGGCTACATCGTTTTTTATCCCAAGGGGCATGACCACATAATTAAAGTTACCATATGGCGTCTGAAATGTTGTTTTAGATGCGTCTCCAACCGCCATCCTGATCTGGTTGTAACCGCTAAGCACGTCCATGAAGGAGAACATTTTGTGTCCTCCTGTGGCGTCTACTAAACCGTCTATACACGGCAACGAGAAATCAGACTTCGAGCACTCACGATTGGGGTCTCGGTAATCCACACAGCACCTGAACGTCCCATTCTTTTTTACAACTGGTGTGACGTTAGCCAGTCATGTGGGGTGTCGGAAAGGATTTATAAATTTGGCCTCCAGCAGTCGCTCGACCTCTTCTTTTATCGCTAAGGCGACTTCTTGCGGAAAGTCGCGGCTCTTCTGTTTGATGGGTCGGAATTCGGGTGAAACGCCAAGGTTATGAGCGAAAAGGTCACAATCTAAGCATGGCATTTCGTCGTACTTAAAAGCGAAAAAATCTTAGTACTCTATCAGTAATCCAACTAGCGCGTTTTTTTTTTCTTCTTTCAGATTTCCGATTATTTTGATGAGTCGATGCTCGTCCTGTAATGACCCGACCTTCCACCGATATTGTCCACACTAGAATATAAGTAGTGGTTTGTCATTTCCTAACACCGAGGCCTTTTCGGCACAACTGGCTCAGAGTTGGCAAAAAATCCTGCAGTTAAGAGTGCTCTGGAGGGAGTAATCCAGGGACGGGTGACCTCCTGGGAAGCTGCTGCTGGATGACCACAGCGGTTCCCGTAGAAAACCCCACACTATCGGATGCCCGCAGTGGCTAAGTCGGGACAGTATCGGTGGAAGGTCGGATCATTACACGTCCTTTGTTCCTATATTTACTTCTTCCATTTTATCTACCGTTATGTCTTCTACACCGCGCTTATTTTTTGTTTCCATTACGTCCCTTCCGGTTAGGTCTAGAAATAATTCGGCTTTTTCAGCTAATCCTGAGGGTGACTCCGTCATTTCTTGGTCGATAGAAGCTAGAATGCACTCGTCCTCTTTCTCAGGAGTTCCCTTAGTTGATTGTTATAATCAGTACACATGTCCTTCTTCTGGCCTTGAAAACCTTCGGAACTGAGAACTTTCTTGTAGCTTTTGCTTTTTTAAGGGGAGGTTAATCGTCATTCATGACGGCCTAAATACTGATTTTATAGTTCTTTCATTAGTGGGTGCTTCATCCTTTCATTTAGGCAGCGGGGTGAGCATGATTGTTGGTGCCTCTTGCATTACTTTTTGGATATTATAGAAAACAACATCCTCCATGTACGCTTCTTTCGTCACGAAGGAATTGTTGGTTGTTGCGATCCGATACTGCTTTCCTCTCATGTTTTTCTTCACGCACTGGTGATAGGTTGATGCTACTACTTTATGTTTGAGCAACCATCCTCGTACTAACAGTACATGAAAATTCTTATCATCTTCCATCTCATATAATGGCATGAGGCCTTTTATCGGTCTAGTCCTCATTACTAGGTTGACAACTCCTATAGCGGTTTGGGTATTTGCTCTGAATCCCTTTACTGTGACGGTGTGCATACGAGTGGCCGATTGTTGCACACCTAAAATTTCCAATGTATGCAGCGAGATTAGATTTAGAGACATGCCTCTGTCGATAAATGCCTTTTTCAGTTGTTGCTTGTTGATGGTCGTCGTGAGATAAAGTGGTCGAAGATGTTCTCCCGGGTAGCAGATATCTTCATCAGTGAAGGTGATCGCTCCCTTTGGCATTGGGGTGTAAGGATTACCAGCGGCTATTGCTGCAATGGCTTTTGCTATCTCCTGAGTCTGGTTATCACTGAATCGTAGTGATTCGAAGAACTGTTGTGTCAGGATTTTTTTGGCAAACTTACTGGCTATGCTTTCAGTATTATGAAAAGCCAAGGTCTCTTCCTCCGCTTCATACACTTCTTTTTCTGTTGATTCCTATGGTCTCCAAGTGTCCTCCCGCGGGTCGTGCGACACCATCATGGCCTGGTGTTGGAGAAGCGGATTTTCGTTGATTTCTTGGCTTCCCATTACAATCTCCCCTACGCTTCTTTTTTGATGAAAGATGTCGCGAAGGGAGAAATACTCCTGCGTCGGGTGATCCACTTGGCGATGGTAGTGTCACTCTCTGGCATTGCTTTTATCGAATCATTAGTATCCACAACCAATGGCGGTAGTGTTACTTCCTGATTCGCCACCCATTGTTTAAGTAAACCAATGATATGTTCCCGGCTATACGGTATAGGTGGTAATCGGCTTAGATCTGTTCTAGGTCCTCGGTTACCTCGTCCCGTGTTATAGGGATGAAACGCGGGTGGCCTCTTTGCTTCGGCGTTTGACCATTGTACAACTATTAAATAATGTGACCTACGCGGTATTAACTGAATGTTGCCACGCGTGATCCATATTTCCCAGGTTCAGAATGTCCGGGCAGTCTGCTATTCTGGCTTTTGCTTTTTCTAATTCTACGAACGTCTGGAACATGAAGTTGGCAAGATTCCACTTGAATATATGTGTCATTCCGCAGACACAGATTTCTACTAGATTTTCTTCCTTGATGTCTTTATGTAACTCGAGGGATAGGTTCCGCAATCGAGTGATGAATTTTCTAGTTTCCTCTCCCATCCTATGGTTACACCTGCTGAGATCGATCATCATGACCTTCTTCTTTGCTGAATAAAATTTTCTTTGGAACAAAGTACTCATTGCTTCACATGACTCTATGTTTCCGGGCTTCAGGTTATCATACCAGGTGAAAGCGGTGTCTGATAAAGACTTAGGGAATTCTCTTAAGCACAACTTTTCGTCGGATGCATACGCATTCATTATTGAAAAAATATGACTAAGGTGTTCGCGAACGTTCCCCCGTCCGTCGTAAGTATTGAACTTGGGAGACGTATATTCTTCTGGCTATTGATACTCGGATACCTAATTGAGTATGGGGTGTTCATGGAATCATAGATATCATACTTGATTATCCTGTAGTGCTCTTCTGATTCCTTGGCGATCGCTTCTTGTGATGCTCCGTGTGGGGATCCTTCTTCATCTATCGCTTTCCTTACGGTCTTCGTTTCCTTCTCTGCTTGCCTCATGAGATTTCGTAGCTCATGTTTGCGCCGACTGTGTTCTTTCATCCCAATTTGCATATCTTGCAAAGTCTTCTTCTGTTGAGTGTCTTTCTTCGGTTGCTGCCTATTCTTGTTAGCCAGTGCTTCTTCCTTTTCTGTGTTGGTTGTTTGTACATTCGGTATGTTGACAATGGTTTGTCTTGATGGTTCATCGTCACCACTTGCGTCTTATATTTTTACCTCATCGTTAATCGGCTGGTTGGGTGGTGTGACTGGAGTGTTTTTTTTTAGTGCATCTTGCTGGACAAGAGAAGAGTCTCCCACTGTGGTCGCCAAAATATTTTGGGGTAAATTTACAAAGGGGGAGACTTATCCTAATCACAGCAAGGACTAACACTCTTCCTTATACGTATCCGGTCTACCCCCAAAAGAAGATCCTTTTTTTATACTCTTTCATTTCCTTTTATAGGCTTTCCCCCTTAATCCTCTTGTACACATGCCCACTTTTAGTCTCCCATTATTGCTAAATTTCTCTTTTGTCATTCTTGCCTCCAACTTTCTTTTTTATTCCTCTCTTATCCTCACACCCCATGGGTATATCCCTAGGCGTTTGGGATTGACCCTTAAGTTCATAAGGAAATGATGAGCTTAAGACCATCTAGTAAGATTGACTCCCCTTATCCATGGCTAGTCATTTTTTGGGTATTAACACTACGGTTGAAGCGCTACCACAAGGCGCTAGCATTGGCGCTACCAGCAGCGTAAGATGCACCAAGGCGCTAACGCTAGCGCTAACCCATTTATTGAAGTCATCAAAATTATGCCTAGATATGCCAAGTTTTTGAAGGATTTGTGTATAAAGAAGGATAGGTTGATTCCTAATGAAGTCACTAAGGTGGGCGAAAGTGCTACGACTATGTTGTTAAAGATGATGCCTGCAAGGCTTTACGGTGCCAATTACTATTGGTACTAAGAGGTTTGATCATGCTTTACTTGATTTGGGAGCATCCGTAAGTGTTATGACGGCCGATATTTATGATTTTTTGAATCTGGGACCTTTTAAAATGATACGGATTGCTATTCAATTAGCAAACAAGTCCAATATATATCCTAAGGGACTAGTGGAGGACGTTTTAGTTCAAGTGAATGAGTTAATCTTTCCGATTGATTTCTATATTGTGGATATGCAGAATGGAGAAAATAGTTCATCTACTTCGTTATTACTTGGGAGACCGTTTATAAAAACTGCAAAGACAAAGATTGGTGTTGATAGTGGTACACTCACTATGGAATTTGATAAAAAGATTATTTGCTTCAACATATTTGAATCCATGCGTTATCCTAGTGATGTTCACTCAATTTTATATGTCGATGTTATTGGTTCGCTAGCACAGCAAATATTTGATTTGAACAGTGAAGATGAACTTGGAGTTGTGTTGCGTAATAGCATTGAACTAGACGTTCATGGGCAGCCAAACTTGGATGTTGAATTATCCAAAGAGCTAGTGGATATGTGTGGTGCCTTGACGGCATCACGAGAATATCAAACGGGTAATATTTCTTATATTTTCTTACCCATAACTAACGAGGTTCCTTTACCTTCTATTGTGCAAGCACCTAAACTATAATTGAAGACTATTTCCAATCCTTCAAAGTATGCTTACTTGGGTGATAAAGAAGAGCTTCTTGTGATTATTGCAAAGAACCTCACAGTCGTACAAGAAGAACGTCTGCTTAGGGTTCTGAAAGAGCACAAAATGGCCATTGATTGGAAAATTGCTGACATCAAAGGCATTAGTCCATCCATGTGCATGCATAGAATCCTAATGGAAGACGATGCAAAACCAGTATGTGATACTCAGCATAGGCTTAACCCACCAATGATGGAGGTCGTAAAGAAAGAGATCCTCAAATTGCTAAGTGTGGGGGTGATTTACCCAATTTTTGACAACAAATGGGTTAGTCCGGTACAGGTGGTACCTAAGAAGTTTGGTGTTACTGTTGTCATAAATCAAGATGATGAACTTGTTCCTACACGAGTTCAAACATGGGAGAGTATGCATAGACTACAAAAAGCTTAATTCTGATACCCGAAAGGATCACTTTCATTTGCCTTTCATTGATCAAATGTTAGAGAGGTTTTCAGGACATTCACAATATTGCTTTTTGGACGGCTATTCGGGCTATAATAATTATCGCACCGGAGGATCAAGAGAAGACTACTTTTACTTGTCCTTTTGGTACGTTCGCATATAGACAGATGCCATTTGGTATTTGCAATGCACCTTCCACTTTTCAGAGATGTATGGTTAGTATATTATATGACTATGTGGAATGCATCATTGAGGTATTTATGGATGATTTTAGTGTTTATGGTGATTCATTTGATATTTGTTTAGAAAATCTTGGACTTGTGCTTAAAAGATTCATAGACACTAACCTTGTTCTATATTGGGAGAAATGTCACTTTATGGTAAACCATGGTATAGTGCTCGATCATATTATTTCCTCTCGAGGTATCGAAGTAGACAAAGCAAAGATAGTCTTAATAAGAAACTTACAATACCCCACTTCAGTGAGGGAGATTCACTCGTTTTTTGGTCATGCAGGTTTTTACATGCGGTTTCTCAAAGATTTCTCTAAAATCTCAATGCCAATGTGCAAGTTGTTGCAAAAAGAGGCTACTTTTAACTTCGACTAGGAGTGCAAAGATGCCTTTGACAGATTAAAAAAGTTGTTGACCACTGCACCGGTTATCAAGTCACCCGATTGGAATTTACCGTTTGAGTTGATGGGTGATGCGAGTGACTATGCAGTTGGAGCCGTTTTGGGTCAAAGTTTGGACAAATTGTCCCACGTGATTTACTATGCATCTAGGTCCCAAAACGATGCACAAATCAACAACTCTACCACGGAGAAAGAGTTGTTGGCTATAGTTTTTGCACTAGAAAAATTTAGATCATACTTTGTGGCCATAAAATTGGTTGTATATTCTGATCATGCAGCACTTAGATACCTACTAAAGAAGAAAGAAGATAAGCCAAGGCTTATACGTTGGATTATGTTATTGCAAGAATTTGACATAAAAATTAGAGAAAATAAAGGTGTTGAGAATACAGTTGTTGATCATCTTAGTAGACTTGTTATTTCTAAAGAGGACCTTCCCTTACAGGATCGTTTTCCAGACGAAAAATTTTTCTCAATAAAATATTCAACACCTTGGTACGCTGATATAGTGAACTACTTGGTTACGAGACAGGTACCTAGTACAATGTCTAGTTTTTAAAAGCTAAAGCTTAAAAAGATAGCCAAGTAGTATGTGTGGGATGATCCCTACTTGTGGAAATATTGTGATGATCAGATTATCCGCAGGTACGTACTTGACTCTGAATTTCAATCCATTCTATCTTTTTGTCATTCTTATGCTTGTGGTGGCCATTTTGGTTCTAAACGTACCGCTCTCAAAGTTCTTGAGAGTGTCTTTTATTGGACCACCCTATTTGAGGATGTATATGCTTTTTACAAATCTTGTGATAAATGTCAACGAACGGGCAAGCTAGGTAATCGAAATCAAATACCACTCACACTGATTCTTACCGTAGAAATATTCGATGTGTGGGGAATTGATTTTATGGGCTCTTTTGTTAATTCATATGGAAAATTTTATATGCTTCTTGCTATGGATTATGTTTTGCAATGGCTGGAAGCTAAAGTCACCCGTACTAATGATTCTCAAGTTGTTTGTGAGTTTGTGAAGGAAAATATTTTCTCTAGGCATGGAACACCCCATGTGGTTATCAGTGATGGAGGTTCAAATTTTCAGAAATCCTTTCATGCTCTTCTCAAGAAGTACAACATTACACAAAAGACTTGTACGCCTTACCACCCACAAACTAGTGGGTAAGATGAAATTTCAAATCGTGAGATCAAATCCATTCTAGAGAAAATCGTTAATATTACACGGAAAGATTAGAGCTTGAGACTCAACGAAGTTTTATGGGCGTATAAAACGGCGTACAAGACACCGATTGGCATGTCTCCATATCGGTTGGTTTTCGGCGAAGCTTGTCATCTTCCGGTTGAACTTGAGCATAAGACTTTATGGGCGGTAAAGATGTGCAACATGGAGTATGATAAAGCGGGAAAACAAAGGAAACTGAAACTTAATGAGTTAGAGGAGATACGTAATGATGCTTATGAGAGTTCTCGTATATACAAGGAGAAGACTAAGCTTTTCCACGACAAAATGATTTCTCGAAAGAATTTTGTTGTGGGACAACAATTCTTTTATTTTATTCTTGTCTTAAACTATTTCCTGAAAAGCTAAGGTCTTGCTGGATTGGAACGTATGTTGTTACTAATGTTTTTCCTCATGGTGTAGTTGAGGTTACTAGTCTCCGAGATGGGACAGTTTCCAAGGTAAACGGCCATAGGTTAAAGGCAAACTACAAAAACATTTCTTATGTGGATGTAGATGTGTTTGAGTTTAGCGATTTGCTCCCTATGGAGGAGTAATACGGGCGAGTAAAGAGTCGGGATGACGACTTTAAACCAAGCACTGCATGGGAGGCAACCCTTGGTTTTGTATTTTTATCTTTATCTTTTGATTTTTATTAGTTTTGCACATCATATTAGGTATTTCCCATCTTGATTTTACATTGGAAGAGTTAATTGACATTGAGGATAATGTAAGTGTTGGGGAGTGGTTAAGCATTTGGACTTCTTGTATTCACTTTTGCGGGTTAAAAATTTAAACTTTTTGTACATATTTACATGAAAACCTCCAACTTTTAGAGAATTAGAGTCACTTTGTAAATTTCTAGTTAAGTTTACATACGAAGTTCTTACCGAAATAACTGAACTTAGAAGTATTAGGAAACTACATTCGGGTTGCTTAGTTGTTGAGAGGCTAGAGCTGACAAAAATGGACTTAAATCGCCGATAGAGAATACAATATTAGATAAGATGATCATTCAATACCTATGAGTGAGGCACCAAACCTTCAATTCTTTGTACCTGTCTAAATAATCCTTTTAGGGTGTTTTATCTGCGCAAACTCCGGGTAGAATGATGAGCTACCCAACTTCGCACCAAATTAAGTACTACTTTTTGATTTCTTGAGTGCTAATGCTATCAATCATGACTGTGTCATCAGAAGTGCTAACTCTATCTTGTAGTCTGGTTTGCAGTTGGCACCATTCTTTCAACGAAAAAAAGTCCATAGAAACACCATCATCATCAACAAGTGAAGCGACATAAAAATTATGAAGAAAGTTGAATTAAGTCAAGGTTTACAAGCAACGGTACAAGAAAGAGCAAATTTCATATTCAAGTAAAAGCAACATGACAAAGATCATAATAATATATACATGTTGAAGAATTATGTACAAGAGTGAAAGAAATCAAAAGATGAGGGTTAGTGAAGTTCATGATATCAAGACAATATAAGTTGTAAAGAATCAAGTGGTAAAGTCCTTATCCCACGGCCGTAGTAGTTTCATTGTTCATTTTATTTATTTTTCAATTTGTATTTTGAGTTCTTCAGAAGAAAAAAATTACAATGTTTATCATTGCTTTAGTGTATATTTCCTTTTATATTCATTCAATAAGGCCGTGGGGAAGAAAAAATCTATAAAGAAGTTTCAAACAAGAAAAAAAAGCACATATTTATTATATTGGCTGGTGATTATGAGGCCCCAATTCTTGACTGGAGGGGACACCAAAGGCCTCCAAAAACAAAGGGAGTGTGGTTACCGTACCCCCAGTGTTTTGTTTGAAGGTTAGTGATCCGTTCGAGAATTTTCTTAGCGCCCATCTTGCTACAATGATCCAGTGCGAGAGGCTCAATATGCCGATTGATCCGCTACGGGATTGACATTATACGCTACAGAAGCCCCTGAAGTACTAAGCGGAATAGGTATTAGTTTGGTAATGGTTGGAACAGCAAACTCAGATTCGGCAAGAATCTCATTTTTTGGTAGTACGAAGGGGGAATTGGCCCAAAAATTGGATAGGGGTCAAGACGCAGCCGGGCGCCGTCGGTTTTGGGCGCTCTCGCCTTAATTCCTGGAACTAGATATCTACGCGTTTTCATAGGCAGATAGAGAGCTTAGCCCTGTGGCCCGCCATTCAATGCGAATTTCCTTTTTTACACTTCTGACTATTAAATAGTGTCCATAAATCTCTAGGAATTGAGAAAAAAAGTTACAATTGTCATGGTTCTACGAAGTTCATAAGTTCATCATCAACAGTTGAATACCGAAGAAGTTTTTGTTGGATGTTGTGAGAGTGGTTCTGATTGTCGATCGGGCGAGAAGGTAAGTAAGCGTTTCATCCTCGCATTGTGGTTGATTTCCTTTCTTAGATGTCACTAGAAAAAAATAAAAAAAGGTTCTTTTCGTCCCACATTCTATGGGATAACATCTTCATGTAATTAAGAAGGTTACCTTTCCTTCCCACCATTCAACGTGTGCAGGAATCTATCTTCACTCCTTCCTGCATACATGAGAACCATAAAATGCGTCTTTTGAGTGACAAATTCATAAAATCCTATTGGTGAGGCAGAAGTCGAAATATTCGATCGTTCTCGAACTTGGATTCTTTCATATGGTGTTTTCTCCTAACTCAAGAGTTAAGCATGGGAATAATGTTCTTTGTAATTTCTAACTTCTTATTATTAGTGCGCAGAAACTTTATGTCATGTAGCTCTTTGGATGCTTGTGACTTTGAAGTTGGAATAGTTTTTGTGGATATACCTCTTGTAAACCCTCACGAGACTATAACTCGTCCACTAGGAACACCTAGTGGTTTAAAGGCTTGTTGCACATTCTAAGTGTAACCGCGTCCTCGATGAAATGGAGTTGTTGTAGTTTAGTTTAGTTTAGTTTAGTTTAGTTTAGTTTAGTTTAGTTTAGTTTAGTTTAGTTTAGTTTAGTTTAGTTTAGTTTAGTTTAGTTTAGTTTAGATAGTGGTTTTCTCGAGGACTAGCAAAATCTAAGTGTGGGGGAATTTGATAAGTGCATAATTCACATGTTTTTAGTGTCAAATCCATACTTATTTTAGTTATAATTCTTGCATATTACTTTTTATTACGTTTGTTTTCTATATTATGTCTTATATTAGGTGAATCATCCCAATAAGAGTGAAAGTGGATACAAAAGGACAAATAAGTGAAGTACTCCAAGTATTCAATCATTCCAAAGCCAAAGAAGAAGAAAAGAGTTCATTGCGACATGAGTGAATAAGGAAATTGAATTCTACAAGTAAAGAAGGGCCAAAGACAAATTAAACTCATTCAAATCAAGGAGTTCTTAATACCATTTTTAAGAGAACGAGAATACAAAGTGAACGCAGAAAGAATGAGGTCATTCCGAGTTCGGACGAAGAAGTTATGGGCAAAAGAGCAGCAACAAAAAAATCGCCTACAACATTTCAGTCGGCACGGTTCCCAACTATGCCGACTAGAGTACTTTTTCATACAGGAAACTTAGATTCTTAATCCCTAAAGTTGGCACGGTTCATTGGGAATCGACCATGCCGACTGTAGCAAGTTTGGATACAAAGAATTGGAGTTATTTTGATTCTAGAGTCGACACAGTTCATGGAAATCAGCCATACCGACTGTGGCGAACCTATGGGGTCCGTTTTGACACGTTTTTGACTTCTAAGAGGAGGAAATACTGTCCCAGAAGGATTCTAAGCCCTAGATATCATGAAATACTATAAAAGGAGACTCCCAAGACATTAAGAATCATCTTTTTACACTTTTACCTTACTTTGCAAGTATTGGAAGAGAGAACAACACAAGAGGAGAAAGCT
Source organism: Papaver californicum (assembly GCA_023531435.1). NCBI lineage: Eukaryota > Viridiplantae > Streptophyta > Magnoliopsida > Ranunculales > Papaveraceae > Papaver > Papaver californicum. The sequence continues at coordinate 1,388,190 of JAJJMC010010614.1, forward strand.
AGGGTTTTGGAGAGGTTCCATTATCGTAACGATCTCTCATCTCCTTTCTTATATGTATAACATGGATGCTTCTACATCAATGAGTAGCTAAAAACCTAATTGATTGAGGATGAATTCTAAGTTCTAAACATGATTTGATTTAATATATGATTCTATTTTGAGTTCTTCATATGATTATCGTTTGTTTCTAGTATAGAGAATGTTCATGATTGATTGATAGATTGTTTTGATGGCCAACTGAATTGATTTGTTGATTTAATCTATTGCTAGTATTGAGTTGTGAGATAAATAATAGTCTATTGACTCGTACACAAGTAGAGAACACGAGACCTTGCAGAGGGATTCTGTGGAGCAATTGTGTGTATGAACAACACTAGTAAGTGGAACTTGATCTAAGATTCTAATTACTAGGATTAACCTATAAATTCACAAAATATAAAGCATCCGACCAAGTTACACCCTGAGTGATCAACTACTAGGTGGTTAGTTGAATATAATCTGGTAGGCGAGAACTTCTGTATCCAGTGATATAAGGAATTTTGGGGATAACACTGATCTAGTTGTTATTCTATGGTTGGTGATAATCTATGATTAACAACGAGTAGATTAACATATTAACTTGATGTAACGAATTCCTCGATCATATCTCTCTCCATTGTTTACAACTGTACTTTCAAATTGCTTTTTTATTTACTTTGTTTACCTAAAACAAAACCCCCTTTTGTGACACTTTAAACAACTTAAATACCTCGCTCCTCGTAGGAACGAACTTAACTTCCATTATATTATTCTTTAATTGAGTGGAAATAAGATCACTAATTTGATTGAACCCACGACAGCATCATAGACTCATACCAATCAATCATTAACCTAATCCAAAAAAGTAATTAAGCACGAAGTCAAGAGGTAACAACTGATAGGTGTCTAAAGCACCTTATTTATTATCTATTGGTTATGCTTTCTTTATTATCTTTCTTGTCAATTTCGTATTTTATATTTGTTTTTGAGTTTTATAAGTACATTGGAGTCATGGAAAATAAAAGAAAAGAAATAGGAGTTTATGGCATTGCTTGGAGACATTGGATGTTGGCAAGGTCGAAGAATAGAAGCACATAAGTCTCAATTGTGTGTAAAACAGGATTTACTAGGGGGGAACCAACTGTTTTGTGAAGAAGTGCTATAGGCAGTCAACCTTTAAAGGAAGGCGCACATCTTATCAGGGCAGCAAATTCATATAAATTATAGGGTAGCCCGTGTCTCAATTTTGGGTGCCTAGATAAGTTCTTATTTAACCTAAAGACTACGTCGAGAACAACATTCTTTCTTTTCTAAATTAGACCTCCAGGCCGTATTGAGCCAAGTCCTTCACGCCGGCAGACTATGGATGGGGTTTTGAGTCACGACCGAGTAACAGAGAAGAGAACAACGAGAAGATTTAAAAGAGGTGTTCGAGGGACGAGAAATCAGGGTTTGATGGTGGATTCAACTGTGACTCGAGAATGAGAAGTTATGAAACAGGAACAATGGTAAAGAAGAATAAAATGACGATCTGTGAAGGCCAATAACGAAAGACTTAAGATGGGTTTGAATTTGGGTTTGTCTTTGATTGAATCGTGATGAGAAGAAATGAGAAGAGACAAAGGAAGAATCAAAGAGAAGCATTGGGTTTGTGCTAGAGATTAAGAATCAAGAATAGAGAAATGGGTTTTGCTTTTGAGACCAAGAAATAGCATCAGGGAAGAAGAATAATCGATGTTGGTGCCATGAAGAAAATGGGTTGAACTGAAATTATTGAATTGTTTCGATTGTTTGTGAATGAATGGTTGAACGAATATCGATTTGCAGGGAAGGAGATGGCAAAGGCTTAGAACTCTATTGCGCTTGTATCTATATCACCAGTAAACTGCACATGGCGTGTTTGCTAAAAGGCGTGAACGACCTGTTCTTAACAATTTCAAGTTCAGAGTTCTTTGTTGCTCTACCAAGGGTGAACGTCAGGCTAACCATGGCTCTGGTGGGTGCGTTATAGAAGTTGAGAAGGATCAGGAGAAGTGGGTCGCAAGTAATAAGAGCCTTGGCCGAGAATTCAGTGAGTAGTGCAAGCTTTTGTCATTGATGTGAGATTGATGAATGGTCAGAGATTAAGAGGTGGAATAGAGTTTGAATTGAAATAGGAAAGTGTTTTGTTTTAGAAGTCGAAATTGCAGGATCCGTGAGCTATAAAAGAAGTTGAAAGCTACAGCAAAGGATATATCACATACACCCCCTTCACCCCTGTTCTCACAGCAACAGAGAGGAGCAAACCTTAACAATTCATCACCACCAGCCAGCTCCATACATCTACAGCACCACCTACTTGCACACCATCATCACCTGCATCTCACGCATAGCACCGCTACCACAACATCATCAATCCAGGACCTGAGTTCACAACCAAGCCGGCTAGAGCTGTCAAACGAGCCGGATTTGGGTCAACCTGCCCTAGCTTGCCAACCCGTGGCCGGGTTAGGGCTAGTATTGTTCATGAACAAGCCCAAACCCAAATCCAAACCCCAACCCTAGTTTTAGAGGGGTTAGCTCTGATGGGTCGGCGGGTTGGCCCTGGTTTCCGTAGAAGGTAATGTAAAATCACAAAAAAAATTAACCTATGGGAGGTTCGAACCTTGGACAACTATCACGTAACACTAAAAGGGTAACACCTTTGTACTGCGTTTGTATGATTAATCTTAAATAGTACCATTGTACTTCTTGCGTTTTTATGCTTAATCTTGCTTAGTGGTTGTATTTAAACTATGCTTTGCTACTGTATCCTACTCCAACAACCTAAGTAATCTCTCACCACGTGTATTTAGATTTAGAATATATTTCAGAAATCTCCTTCCTTATTCCCAGCACCACCCCTTCTTCTCCTTGTTTACCGCAGCCCCATCTCCTTCTATGACGTTGAGCAGCCGTCCCTTTTTCTTCTTCCCTCTACACCATAACGCTATCTCCTTCTATGACGTTGAGCATTAACAATTGCGGCCGATGCCTGTTCATCTTCTTAAACTAATTTTCATCCCCATCTAGATTCATCTTCTTTACAAGTCTCAGCTATGTTTCTCATCAACTACAGTAATAAATCAATCGATTGATTAATGTTTTAATTTAATTTTTCCATTTATTTATGGACATGGGTATTCCTTATTTGATGTAATTTATGAATAGGGGTGCACAAAGGTCGGTTTGGTTCGGTTCTTGGTGGAACCTTGTACTTGTACCTCCCCATGGTCGGTTCTCAAATTTTGTACATGTACCTTGGGTTCGGTTCCGGTATTGTACCCTGGGTTCGGTTCCGGGTACGTATCTTGTACCCTGTTTTTTTTTTTTTTTGTTACATCTAAAATTTAAATATAAATGTAAATTGTTGAAGTAAAAGAGATAGAAAGTTTAAGTGTTGCTACCATTCCAATCTCATTACGAAATGTATACAGTATTAACTTCTATCAAATAAACACAAACACAAAAAAGAAGAATAACCAACATAGAGTTAGAATGTAAAGGTTTTAAGAGTTTCATAATGAGATTCAAGAAAGTAAAGATTTCAATAAAATGAATCTAATGAACTTCAAGGATCAAAAGATTATAGCGCTGGCATAGGACCCAATAACTCTACAACATCCATTAAGAAATGAATATTATGTTAAATATTGAATTGATGATTAATAAAGAAAACAAAACAAAAATAAATAAATCACATTACCTTCCTCGACGTTAGAGTTATCATCTGGTATATAATCATATAAAAGATCAAGAGCAATAGGTTTTAATAACCAACTTTGTGTACAGAGCAATGCCTCAACCGTCCTAGTAGATAAGGAACTTCCTCATGGACTAAGCACTCGCTTTCCGGTGCTAAATGTTGATTCAGAGGCAACTGAAGTCACAGGCATGGCTAATATATCCTTTTCCATATATGAGAGTATCTTGTACCTGCTATTATTGTTCTGCCACCAAACCAATATGTCAAAACTGGAATCAACTTCCTCACCTTCGGAATCAGACAGATCCATCACATCCATCAAATACCTGTCCAACTCTGTTGTAGTCTCAACACCAGATGGGTTCTTTTTATGCCTTTTCTTCCCTGATTTAATCCTAGATAGAAGACTTTGCTCTTGCATAGAAACTGCACTGTCAATTACAGAAAAACACTAGTGCTGCTACTTGACCCCTCGTGTCCATTTAAATGCATAGACTTATACTCTTCAAAGAGTAACATAAAATTTGCTTTCACATTTCTCATAACATAAGCAACCTTCAAAGTATCTTTCTCATACAAACATTCAAGATGATACTTCAATCCCCTTTCTTTCTCTCTTGGATCCAACAATTGAGCAAAAAACAATGCAGAATTCATCTTTGCATAGTCCCTCCAATACTTATTGTACTTAGAAAACATCATACTAGCCATACGTGTAATAAAAGGACTTGATGTTACATTGTCTCTAAACTCAACTAATTGTTCATGGATTACTAATAATTCCCATAAGAAAGTATGAGTTGTAGGTTTTGTAGTTGCACAAAATTTTACAGTAGCATCGAAGAATACCTTTAAGCACTTCACAAGACTTCTGGCATATTCCCAATCCTCTTCATAGGGAGCATGTTGGCGCGCCTTTCCCTTTTTCTTCTTCTTTGTCTTCTTCACAACCTCAACCTGCATGTCCTCAGCCTCAAGCTCAACCTCAACCTCAGATTCGGAACCAGATTCAGAACTAGAGGAACACTCTTCAATATCATCAATACCCATATCATAATCATTAGGTAAAACATCTGACCTTACTTGTTGGAAACTGTACTTCTTTCTATAGTCTTTATCATACTTTTCTAACCTTTTCAAAGCCTTTTCATACCTTTCAGCAGCATCTAACATCAAATAAGTGTTATTGTTTTCACATCTAAGCTCAAACCTTTCTTACAATCAAGATGTTCTAGAGTAACACAGTTCCTAAATTTAGCCAACCTAGCAGGAGAACTAAGTACATACTTAACAACTGACTTGATCCTGGTAATCGACCGATTATAGACCCGTATTGCATCTTTTATAACAAGAGCAAGAACATGAGCAGCACACCTGACCTGAAATATTAGAAATGTCACAATTATAAAATATTAGAAATGAGTCAAATGACACCTGTGACCTGACAGAAATATTAAGAAATGACATAATTATGATTTAAAGAATCTTACATGCAAATATTCGGCTCTAACGGTTGCTCCTGTCCAACTAATCACACTTTGTTTCAAATAATCAATTTCCTTTTTATTAGCACTAGCGTTATCAAGGGTCACGCTGAACACATCCTCAAGCCCCCACTCTGTCAAACACTTCTCCAATAATTTACCAATTGCAGTACCTGTATGACCTTTAACTTGACAGAACATGAGTATTCTCTTTTGTAAATTCCATTTCTGGTCGATAAAATAAACCGTCACACACATATAGTTAAAAAAATTTGGTGACGTCCATGTGTCATTTGTCAAGGATACTCTCATTTTTGATGTCTTAAAGTAATCTTTCAAACCTTTCTTCTTTTCTATATAGATTTCTAAAAGATCTTTGTACATTGTCATACGACTTGGGACCTTGAATCTAGGCTCCGCCACAAGCATGAATTCCTTAAACCCTGCACCATCTACCATTCTAAACGGCATCTCATCCTTAATTATAAACTCAACTAGAGCTCTTCGTAACTTATCATAGCTATAAGAATAAGAAACTAATTTACCATCCTCACCTGGTCTTGGGGGTGGAAATATTAGGGTTGTCTTTCCATCCACCTTCTTCTTATTAGGATTCTTTGGACATCGCTTCAAATGCTTCCTCAAACCAGAAGTACCATTTCTCTCAGAATTGGCTGCTAGTTTACGCTTACAATGATTACATTCTGCTTCTTATGGATTTAACCTTGTAAACTCGTTCCATATAACAGATATGACTTTGGACTTCTTCTTGCCTTCACCAACAACATTGGTTGTATCTTCGTTTTGTGTAGGTGGACGTTGTGGAGCTTCCGGTATAGATGTAGGTTCTGAAAGTTGATTAGAGGATCCAACTTGGGTTTCCAAATTTGTAGCTTGACTTGAACTCTGCGTCATATAATATAATCTCATAAGATACATCATACATGTATAGATGACTAATAGAACAAAGAAAATAGGATAATTGAAGAGAGTATGGAACACAAATTGGTATACATCACCAATGATATATTATATTAAATTAATAAAACTACACAAATAAAAGTTATACATCAAAAGAACTAAAAAAAATGAATTCAAACTTAGTTCACAAACCAGACCAGAGATACTGCAATTTTAACGAATACCGACTACAATGGATTCTCCAAATTATATTTGATATATACATGGAAATTTAAAGAATATAGATATAATAAAACAATCTAACCACATAACAGTCAGAAATGAGCCGTTAACTGGCATAATGACTAAAATGAGCCGCTAACTGTCAAGTAAAATCCAGGTTATATATAAATTCACCGTGACAACAGTTACCATAACTTGAATCGTGTAAGCATACAAAATAAACAAGCACATATAGGACCTGGTGGGAAGTAGGTTTAATATAACATGATATCAAGGCCTGGAAAAGATATAAATGAAACGCATCTTATACTATTAATATGTTAGACATCAACTAGGATTGACGGCTTAGATATCAGCTTATACTATTAACATGGTTCAAGACTGTAAGCTTAAGTAGCCATCATTCTCACTAGCCTAACCATACTCACGTAATTCGTACCACACCAACGGCGTGTACCATCCCGTATGGTCAATCAAACAAATTTAAGGGATTCTAAAGTGGACAATAATCAATTCAGTAGCTACTAAAATTCCACATTAAGTTAATAATAACTGGTCACCACCAATCCATTCTCAAGTGCAAGAAAACCCAAATAAATACCAATACAAAGATACCAACGATCATCGTCCACTACTGCATATAACATGATTGTATCTTAAAACCCCGTTACTACACAAGTGTATCAACTGATGTGAACTATACCAGACCTCTGTTTATAGCATCTAAAGCCCAGTTCCTTGCACCTTCCACAAAGCAGACATTTATACTTTAAACACTAATCTGTACTTAACATAATCATTAGTTAAATACTCAATTCCATTACTTTTGTTTGTTTGTTGCAAATGAATTCAGAATTTTAGATCAGCAGTTAGTAAAACAGCACTCAGAAAACCAAAACCATACACATAAAGATCTATCGACACTCAGAAAAAGGGGTAAATAATGTAAATGAAATACACAACACTCATAGTAATAACTAATAACATTACAATAAACAATAGCAAATAACTTGAATGACTGCCGGAAAATAAAATCACATTAAGCAATAGCAACATCAAGAGAATCAAGACATTTACCAAGAGAATCAAGACATTTACCATATTAATATTTGACATCCAAACCGCCAGGCTCCAGCAGTACAAGCAATTCCAAGTTCCAACTAGTTGAGTATGGTGCAATTAGGGCTGCACAGGAAAGAAAAACAGATGAATGGTGCAATTAGGGTTGCACGTGAAAGAAAAAGAGATGAATGGTGAATGGGTTTTACACTTTTACTCTGTTGAGAAGACGAAATGAAATTGAAGAAGAAATCACCAGACGAAATCACCAGACGAACACGAAAGTCACGAAACCATTGTAAACCATAGACGGCTGAAGAGTGAAGCCTGAAATCATCTAACCTAACTTAATACACTAACGGTTGAGATTAAAACAATCTTAAAAGATAAACGACTAGTATAGATCGGTTCTTTGGGTCCGGTACAGGTCGGTTCTGAGGTTGTACCTGTACCTTGTACCCACTTGTACTCGGTTCCCATTTTTTGTACCTGTACCCTGTATCCTCGGTTCGGTTTTTTTGGGGTACGGTTCCATCGGTTCCGGTGCGGTTCTTCGGTTCTGGGCGGTTCCTGTGCAACCCTATTTATGAATGTAAAGAATTAAATAAATGACTGTAATTGATTTTTTTTATTTTTTTTAATTGAATAGTTAAATTATATGTGAAATAAATAAACCTTTGGGTGGATCTGATTCATTTGAATGGAAATCAGTAACTTATGGTTGTAATGAAGATTGTTAGTTGTTTGATTGTTTTTTTGTTTGTTTAAATTTAAAATAACTATCAACATTTAGGAGTTTTGAATGAGAATTTCAAATTACAGCTGGTATGAGGTCTATGTGATTGGTAAATTAACATGAAATTTTGACAATAATGATACTCACAATATATTCAGAGGGAAATTAGTTGTACATTTTACCATGGAACCTAAGATTAGCAAAATGGAAAAAATATGACGGGTTGGAGGGTAACCTGCGGGTTGACCCTAGTGATGTGATTTTAATATAGTGGTAAAAGGGTTTGATTCTCGGACTTGTGAAAGTTTAATTTATAGACCTAAATTTAATAAAAGAAAATAAAACAGATTAAAGTTAAGATGATTTAAAAATAATGGAAAGAACCAGGACCAAGGATTCCACTTTTAACCAATAACTTAAATGATAAAATCATGCAATTCTTTTTTCGATTTAATCCAAATATGCCAAAGATAGGTTTTTAAAAGAATAATTATAAATCCTAAGCATGGGACATCAAGAGTAATTAACTAAGCATGACCCATCAAAAGAGAACACAACTATTTAAGAATAACCTTTTTTTCTAATTTAATTCCAATAATAAAAGAATTATAAATAAATAAATAAAAATATATTTACCACTTAATTATTGGAGAACCCAGTGATGGTGATTAGCTCATTGTAGAGAAAATATGCTCAAAACAATCTTTCATTGCTCAAAAAGTGTTTACAAAGGCTAAAAGGAAGTAACACAGCTGATTTGATACGCTTATAAGCGTTACAGTGAAGTGGTTCAGCGTGTTGCAGCAGCAGAAAAGCAACAGGAAAGAAGGACAGATAATATGTGTAGCAGATGAACAACTGTTGAAGCACCTGAAGCAGCAACTATAACAGCGACAGAATGAACGACAGTTCTCTGATGTTGTTTGTTCTTCAGTTGTTCTTCTTCTTTGGCAGCAGCAGAACTTTCCTGTTTCTCTCCAATTTTTGACGGCAGCTCTCTCTCCAGAATTAAGCCCTTCTCTTCGGTATATATAGGGTATACAAACCCTAGAGATCTTCCTTAATTGATAAGGACTCAAAGAAGAGTCCAAATCCAACTTGAATACGTGTTTGATCTTGTTACAGCGTGAATTTTCCTTCTCCGGCTGTGACACGGTTTTGAAGCAATTTTCACGGCATGAATCACTATTGCTTGATGTGTTTGATCTTGTTTTGATCTCTTCTTGCCTTTGGGTCAAATGCAAGTACCAAAAATCCCTAAAATCACGTACAAAAAGGATATCAGCAGTTTCTCTTCGATAAGACTAGGGTTCCCGCCAAAATCGGTTTTTGAAATGTAAAAGGGGGTGCCTCCAATCCAAAGTGAGGGTGCCTTTATCACTTTTCCGGGTGCCTTCAACACTTTTCGAGCCAATTTTTCCGCAAATGTTTATTTCTCAAAAATACCTACAAAGACATAAAAAGACGTAATAAGTGCAAAATCAAATACTATCGAAACAGATAATCGGGCGCAATTTAGACACAAAAATGTGCCTATCACCTAGCCCGACTTGTTTCCAGATAGTGTTAGAAAAATACCAACCCTAACCCGCCTGTTTAGCCAACAAGCCGAGTTGGGCCGGGTTAAAATAAGTCGGGTTAGGGCTAACCCGCTGGTTGGGTTATAAATTGACAGCTTTAAATCCAGCAGTACTATCATCTCTAGCGTACATGCAACAGTCTAGCCACAGTTTTCCAAGCAACAGTCTAGCATCACCATTCCACCATTGCCATCTACTGTTGCCTGTTTTGGTTTACTTAGGTTTTTGTTTTTAGTTTTACTGCAGTTTGTTTTAGTTTGCTTGAGTTTTTGTTTTTGTTTTATTTATTTTTATTTGTTATGCACTTCTCCAATATGTGTAGCTAAATATTTGTTTGATTAGGGAAGACTTCAAAACTATGTGATATGAGTTAAATTAATCTTTCTTTTAAATAATGTTTTATTATTTGTCTTTTACTATGCTTATGACCAAGAATTGTTCGCGAGTTTTCAAGCGGCCAATTGAATATCTTGTTTGCGATTATAAAACTAGATTATTGAACCGTAATTCGTAATTGTCATGGCGATTTAATCAAAAGTAGTGAAGCATCAACGTTGCAATAGGATGTTGTGGATTTTTGTAGAAACTTGTTGAATTTTTGAAAAAATTAGGTCAAGAAAATTTAGGGTTCTTCCCTGTTATATATACAACTTAAAGATGATGGCTAAGACCGTTAGATAGGGGATGAAATATAGGATGTCGAATTTTTTCCTTAGATTCATACCACGTTTATGTTGCACATTTTTACACATGCACTGAGTCACGAGTTAACTCTTTACTCAATAATTGTTTAACTCGATCCTAGCTAGTTAACAGATTTAGGGGTTTGACTCTCTTTTTCCATGGCTATTCAATGCCACGCATGCACTAACAACCGTTAGTCGTTTATTTCTTAAAACTACCTTCACCCGCTGATCTACTTGCATAGCCTTTTCCTTAGGGGTTGAAAGACATACGGAGGCGAAGACACTAAACCTTTGCGGTTCCAGATCAAAGGCACCACCATCTTCTACTTCAGCAGGAGAATTTAATTATACATATAAAGGCTCAACAAAGTAGGATTAAAAAGGGTCAATTGTCCTGAACATTTAAAAGCAGATGCTCCATTGGCACAATAAGCATTTCAGATCCTAATCTAATTCCTGGTTTTTAGGGAATTCCATCTGCAAAGTCACAAAAGCAACGAAGACGTTCACATCGGGCGACTAGTGCTGACCCTAGGGGGTTAACTAGGACTCTGCCCGTTAGCGCCTAAAGCGATAAGTATAGAGGCGTTTCAGGAAAAAGAGATCGAGTCAATCTCCCTCTTGATTCAATATGAAATACTTAATTAGGTCTTTAAAGTCGACTGATCTAAAGAAGGATCTGACTCCTTCCTTATTCTTCTTAATTTGTAGAATGAGAACCAACTCTAAGCTTCCTCGGAAAGAGCTTGAATCCGTCGATAGCTTCGGTGCGACTGCCCCTTGACTCCTGTTAGCTCAGTGCTACGTGCGATTAGTAGAATCTTTCTTTCCCCGACTTTCATCTTTGTCTTGGAAAGGAGGATCTAATAAAGAAGAGACAAAAACACTTCGAATTAACCTAATTCACCGAACACTAGGAGCAACCAAGGGCATTTAATTAAAATTGGAAAAAACGGTGGAATTTTATTAAATCTGGTACTAACAGTGTGCTATTTTATTAAAATCCCAAAAACAAAACAAAGGAAAACAAAAAAAACAAAAAAAAGTAAAAAAAATCCTTTGTTCTGTACTGTAATAGCTGTTGAATGTTGTTTATGTCTTCCTCGTTTCCTAGCATTGAATTTCCTTTCACCTTGTCCTTGTATGTACAGAGACAACAGTGAAATTTCAAAAAAAAATATTTGATCTGTTTTAACTTTTTATGCAGATGAGAAAAATAGAGAATAGGATGTGTCAAATTTAATTTAGCGCAGATTGTAAGGAGCAGTGACAAGTAAACATTCCTACACTTATAGTAAGTACTAATACTTCATTTATATAAGCAACATTTGTCTAAACCTCTGTTCTAATTCCTACCATGAATCAACAGTTGACTAAAGATTACAGTAGGTTAAGCATCAAAACCAGAGTACACACCGCTCTCTCTCAACAATCTCTTCTCTTCCTCTACATAGTTCTTCCCTCTACTTGCCTAACCAAGGTCTATTTTCCTCTTCTCTTTCTGTGAGAAAGATTTCTTCTCCCGTTCAATTTCCTTCCTTTCCATTTCCTTTACCCTTTCCTTCTCCCGTTCAATTTCCCTATCCTTCCTTGTTTTGGCATAGAGTAAGTCCTCCCCCTCGTTCAGTGCAGCTCTAGTTCTCTGTCGCTCTTGAAAAGATTCTTCTGTCTCCCCACCACTCAATATTCCGCTGGACCAAGACCAATCTCGATCTCTATCATCCACCTTCACTTCAGGCACTTTCAAAACCGAGGGAGCACCAGGATAACCATGTCGACTTAAAGCTTCAAAGTCAATGACAGGACCAGCTTTTCACTTTCCAAGTTTAACTGCATACATTCAACTGACATGGTCAAGATAATTATACAATCCGATAAGAAAGTGAAACAAATAACTTCTCATCCCTCTTTATCCTATAAATCAAAATGAATTATTTGAAAATTTTTAATCTTCAGAACTATAAACTATCAGATCCACAGTTTCTTATAGGAGTGTTCCGATACAGTTCCCCAAAGCTGAACTATGTTTTCTTATAGGAGTAAAAAGAATGTTGTTTTAGGCTAGTTTTTGTGTCCAAATATCCTAACAATACTAAGAAAATTCTTTCAGTATGCTTCCCAGTGTACTTTTTAAGAACCAGAAATATCCGCCAAAGTATCATGGAAATCACCCTACTCAGTAATCAGTATAACAATAGAAAGCAAAAATGTGTTATTCCAGAATTCTAGTAGAAATCCAATAGTCTACTATCATGCTTCACAAGTTAGAGATCAATTTTGAACCTAAGTGCACAAAAGAAGTCGAATAAGCAACTAGGAATTACTACATAATCCTAGATACACGACCCATTTACCATGTAATCCATCCATCTAACCCGGTTTAACTCCTAGTCCAATATACAATTTTTTGGATTGATTCTGTGAATCGCTCGTCCAACTCACGTGAATGTAATGAAAATTACATTCTGAATATTCCATATTTACCCTTTCTTGTTCCAACGTATAAATCGAGCCGAAATTAATCTTCCAAAAAAAATTCGGCAACTCACAGATCCGATTTCCTCTCTCTCTGCTTCAGTTGGTGTTTTTCAGTTTTAGGGTTTCGATTTCAAATCTCCAAGTATTTTTCTGTAATCTTCTTCGCTGCTATTATAAATTTTGTTATGCTTTGTTCTGTTTTTGTTTTTTTCAACTGAAATCATTATAATCAACTTGATTTCATGATTTTGTTTGTTTCTTACACTGAAATCCTGATGATTACGATTTCTATGATGTACATTTTGTTGAATTCCATGATCGATCTCGTTTTTGTTCGTGTTTAGTTTTTCTTTTGATTTTTGAAACTGATTTTTGTAATCGTTCTATTTTGTTCATTAGATCGTCGTATTCATTTTTTTTTACATGTTGTTTGATAATAGGTTTTATTTGGTTTTCTTTTATTTTTTCAGGAAATCATGATTTTTGTTCTTTCTTCTGGATGTTTTGAATGATTCTTCAGTACATATTAATACGTACTGTTTTTCTAAACTTTTTGATATATACTGTTTTTATAGTATGCAATTTTTGTTATATATATTGTATGGTATACCATTTTTGAACCAGTACATATTTGTTTTGCACTGCATATAATATGCTTTTTTTTATCTGTTATGTGTGAATCTATAATATGTGTGATACTTCTAAAATAGTACATATTATGTTGTATTGTAGATTTAGTATTCCTATCATCTTAAAATATATGTTTTGATCTTTGTGTTTGTGTTATTTTATTTGGATAACATTTCTTCAGGTTCAACATGTCAGGTGTTGGTTCTAATCCAAATACATTTTGCTACTATCATGTATACCACAAGCAACACCACATTGCATATTTGGTTACGTTATCTTCGACTTTGGAAGATTTGAAGTTTACTATTTGTAATGCGTGGAGCTGGTTGACTCTATTGTTGTTAATTATGTTGAGAATTGAGTGAAAGTTCATGTCCTTGCTGATGTATCTCTTCAAGGGCTTGTTGTGTTACATTTTACGAAGAATTCAGATTTCTTTGAGTTGCATGTTGATGTTGTGTTATCTGGTGCATCTAGTCCTTTGAGAAGTGTTGATCTTGACAACAGTGTTGAGTTGGTTTTGAGTGCTAGGAACAATTATTTGAAAGATTGTAAAGAGGTTGCAAGTGTTTTTTTTCCTGATGGTTGGGAGAATCTTTTTGAAGATAAAAACCATCTCTTCCATGGTGGTGTTGAAGCTGTTCGGTTAGCATGTGAGAAATAGTGTTTGAGGACTGGATATAAGGTTAAAAATTGAAGAATGACCTTGAGAGATTCACAGTGAGATACAACAATGACTGTTGCTCTTGGATGCTTCATGCGGTTGCCATGAACGGGTCTTTGGATGTGTTTAAGATAAAGTATTACGTGGGTAGACACACTTGTGGTGCTGGTTATAGGTTGAGGAGTCCAACTGTTTCGAGGAAGCTTGTAAATCATTTAGTTCATGAGCGTGTCAAGCACAACCCTATCATAAAGCCACAAGAGATTATAGATTATATTAAAGTTGGTGGAGGGATCAACATCAAGTATCACCACGCATATCATGCATTAGAGTTATCGTATTCAAATGATTTTTGATGACGATGTAAAGTCATACACTGATCTTGCTTGGTGGGTCACTGTTGTTCGGGAAACCAACCCAGGGTCTTATATTGATTTTGATTTCAACGACGCAACAAAGAGATTCAACAGACTTTTTATTTGCTTTTGAGCTTGTAGAGAGGGTTATAAACTTTGTCGTCCAATGATCTTTTATGATGCGACATTTCTTACGGGGAGGTTTAAAGGAGGTCTAATGGCTGCGACATGTCTTAACGGCAATCAAGATAACTTTTTTATATGGTACATATTTTGATATGTAACTGTTTTTTATGTACTTTAGGATCATACACATCATACATAAAGTACATATTGATATATACAGTGTAGGTATAACATAATTTGAAGGTGCAGACATGAAGTACATATTAATATGGTATTTTATATATTTTTTCCAAGTTTTTATCCTTTTGTATATGCATTAGTTCCTGGCGAAGATAATGATAATTGGCATTGGTTTATGGACAATCTTAAAAAAGTTGTGGACCATCGTCCCATCACCTTTTTGACTGACCGAGGTGAAGGTTTTTTTAATGCAATTCCTGAAGTTTTCCCTGATTCTTATCATAGCTATTGTTTTTTCCACTTGAAAAAGAACTTACCCATCAGTAAGGCTGATGAAAAATATAAAGAAGTGATGGAATGTTTCCAAAAAGCAACATATGCGCTTTCTCTAGCAATATATGCAGAAGGTCTTCAAGAAATGGTTTATCTAGGAAGGCCTTGGGTTGCTCAATACTGCCGTAACATTCCTAGGGAAAAGTAGTCTAGTGCATACTTCCCAGGATGTAGGTATGGTCAGACTTCTTCAAGCATTGCCGAGTCTTTTAATAACTGGATTCGCCGCGAGAAGAAGTTACCTCCTTGTTCTCTCTTTGACACAATCATGTTTTTATAAGTTTCTTGTAACACTACAAGTATATATGTACTATATGTATAATATGTTTGTTGTTTTTTAATTTTATTTTTCGTGTAGGCTACGGGTAATGGAGTTGATGTCTGAACGTCGTGAAGAAAGTCTTTTGATGGATCTGGAACTCTTAACCCATGTGTATCAAGCCTTGCTTGAACTACACATTCAAATTGGTCGTCCTTGGAAAGTTAGTCAGTCATATGCGCACGTTTTTGAAGTTCATTCCCCAAGGTTAGTTTTTTAGATAACATGCCCTTTTGAACTGAGATATCCACTAAACTAGTTTTTAGGGAAAATATCAAATATGTATTGTGCAGATTATATTCATTTTTGTTTGTGTAGGGCAAATATCAATTTATACTGCATAAATAATATGCTTGGTTTCTTGTGTGCAGGTCTCATAGGTAGATCTATAGAAAAAGAGTTGTGCTTGCCAAAGATGGCGCGTGTATGGTTTTCCATGCTCGCATGCTACTGCAGCTATTGCTGCATCTGGGGGAAAGTTCCTTGATTATATCGACGAATACTTCAAAGTTAGTTGTTATCGCCAGCTATATTCAATCGCTATTAGACATGTTCCTAATCACGACAGGTAAGTTTTTAAGCAGTACATATTGATTTTTTTATGGTAGTATCATACATGAGAATGGTTTTAAGCAGTACATATAAACCATAAACTAGAAATAGCATAGTACATATTGATATTTAGTGTAACATACATCAACAAAAACTGCACAAGTATAGTAGATTTTTCTTATTTATGTTTTTCAATATATCAGGCCTGATGAGTATACCGTAGAAGATATTATTCTGCTACCAATAGTAGTTAGGGATCCTCCAGGAAGAAGAAAAAATAACCGCATCAAGAGTGCATGGGAGAGGAGCAAAAATCCTGTTACATGTTCAAATTGTAAATTGAAAGCTCATCACAACAAGGCTACATGCAATGTTATCCGTCAGTACCAATATACAGATGAGAATTAATTTCATTACAGATTTTTTTAGTACATTTGGGATTTAAATTCTTTTAGAAGATACTTGTCTCATTTTTTTAGGTTTCTTTTTTCAGAACTTGTTTGTGTGCCAACTGAATTATGTTCTTAATGACAGAACGATAATTTGATGATATAAATCTTATATTTTTGCTCCATCTTAAAATATGTATGAACATGTGGTTGAATGTCATTCACTATATACGGGGGTCGAGGGGGCAGCGCCCCCTCGTTATAAAAACATGTGGTTGTTATAAAAGCACAAGAAAATGTACATAGACAAAATAATTTTTTAAATTCATATCAATATGTACTTGTTTAAGATATGAATCTATTGGTTCAGAGTTTCAGAACAAAGTACATATCAATATGTACTTCCTAGCACATATCAATATGTTCTGCCTTTCTATATAACTCTAAAATTAAATAGAAACCTAACAATGCTAATAAAGATCATCACATATATATATATATATATATATATATATAAACATAATAAGATCTTGATATAAACATAATAACTAAAAGCCAAGTTCAATAGGTAGAAACCAAGTTCAATAAGTAAACACAATAAGAAAGTTACTGAAGTACATACTACATAGAAAGACTATCCACTACATTACCTTTCATAAACAAAACCTTAACTCTCACTGTCTCCATAATGATAAATCCCACCTGGTCAACATAACTAAATTTACTTTAAAATATCCTAAGTTTTCTCTGCTGCCAAATGTGGTATAAGAAACAATTAAGGATTATCTTCTTCACTCTATCCACAAAACCCTGCCCAGCAAAAACTAAAATGCATCAACTTATCTTCTCAGACCAAGATCTACAAACATATATGAATTACTCTGCAGTTAAACATGTATTTTCATTGGGAGGGTTCCCAACTGATTTCAGGCGGAGTGGCTGTCAACAACCTGCATGCTAACTTGATTCTTTTCATCTGAATCTTCTTCATCAATTGTTCGTTATCTCCCAAACTTTTTCCATCACGATCAATCTTTGATCTCCTCTTTATAAAATGCATCACATACAGAAGGAAGTCTGGCCAGATCCCTTGTTGTGGACAACCATAGTTAGTCAACCTTACGGTGGTCACCATCTTTCTTTGATGTTCATCCAATAACTGATTGATTGGGTTGAACAGGTACTCAGACATTTTCTTGGCATTCTTGTAGCAATGATCCCTGAGTGTCAGATGAGTTGTAATGGATAAATTTCTTTGTTTCAAACTAAAACTCTAGAAGGGTCTGATGTTTGTTACCATGACACATCGGTACAAGGATCTTCTCGATGTCATTGCTCATTTTCAAGATTGGTATAATAACAGCAGTCACTTATGCTCCTTTAAAGTGTCTGGCTTGTCGATATGATACTGAAAATTGGAAACGTTTAATAGGTTATTTCACAAAAGTATATATCAATATATACTTTTTTCATATCCAATGTTCAAAAGTATAAAAGAAGAAAACAACACATACCCAAGCAGCTGGATCCAGGTGCAACACCTTAAAGTATTTTCTTTCTTCCTCAGCATTTACTTGGTCATCTTCAGACGCCAGTTGAAGCTTATATTGAGCTTAGTTGAGAAGATCTTGCTCTAATGCTCCGTTGAAGATCAAATCTTCCATTGTAGCCCCGCTGACGCAGATACCACCTTCATTCTCTACTATCCAAGCAACTGAGCTGCACATTTATAACAAAAACATATATTGAAGTAAGTTTTTTTGAAGTACTGCAAAACTTACTTGATTTAAAAGTAAAATGAAGGGTAGAAAGTACTTACATTCTCTTTCCTTTCTCAAAGTATGGAAGTAGAATCTCTATTTGTTCATCTGTCATATTCTCATAGAGTGGTGACTTGTGAAGATCCATGAACTTCATTCTTGGTTTCTGAGCTTTACGAGCTTTGTTTTCTTTTCATGTCTTTATCGTCTTTTTTCGTTTCTCAGTTTTTGGCTTCTTCTTTTCAGAAAACATACTTCCTCTATCAAATAATAGATCTGTCTTCTTTCCTGGATTTGCACGAGTTACTCGCCTACTAACTTCTTCTCTAGTTTGTACTGACTTCTTTGCAAGAACCTTTGGTTTTGCTTTCGCTTTGGCAGCAGTCATCTTGACAAGTTTTGTTGCTAGTAGCACGTCGCTTGATGTTTGAATTGTTGTAACTTCATGTTCCTGCATTTTAGAATCCAGATTTTCAGTACTATATTTGAATCATATTTTTTCAAACAATGACAAGAAAGGTATATTACCACAAGTAGAAGATATCTCTCTTGGTCACTTTCCTGCTCAGGTGTTAATCGCATTCTTCTCAGGTGTAACTTGGTTTGTCTCAACTGTAACTTGTGAACTTCTACACGTCACAAATCATTTCCAAATAAATTATCAAAATATTTTCGAATGTCAATTCCAAACAGAGTATGGCTTGAAACACTATCATTGTTTTGGATGAGAGATGCATATTCTTCATCATATACTTCCTTGCTGGAAATGGCTAAGTCCAAAAATTCTTCAAATGTGAACTTTTCGATGTCTTCCATCTTAGCTATCTCAGTAAACAAAGGTATTTTCATGTCGACGAAGTTATCGATCAGGGTTTCAACGTCTTGTTCATCTGGGTTCTGCGATATCCCTTTAATCGTTTCAAGACTCTGGTCTATAGCTTCAACCACCTTCTTCATTGCTTCTTGTTGAAGTCCAGCTAAATCATCCTGCAACCATAGAGTTCTATTCATGATAGTTAAATACATATTGATATGTACAGTTATATGACAATAATAAAACACATTTGTAATCCAGTACATATTGATATTTACAGTTATATGACAATAATTAAAACATTTTTAATCAAGTACATATTGATATTTACAGTTATTGATAAACACATTTGTAATAAAGAGTGAAACTAGCCAGCATTACTTACCCGTGTGTTACTTTTCTCCTGCATCTCTTTGATCTCTTTCTCCAAGTCAGATTTAGCTCATGTTTTTAATAACATTAACATCAACACCACAGAACTTGTGCACTGAAGGTGGTGTTGACAATGCAACATTAAATGATACCCTTTTGACGGTGTGTCACTCACATCATTTTGTTCATCTTCTGTTGGAATCTGAACAGTTTGCACTTCTTCTCCCAAAACTACTTCACCTTCTGTTATGTTTTCACAAAGAGGATCTGTTGGAGTAGTAGGAGATGGAAATTCTCCTATTGGGTCAGTACCTAAATGTGTGGGACTCCTATCAATTGAGTCTCGAAACTCTTCTTCATTTTCAGGCTGCAAGGAAGAAGCTTTCATGTATATGGCATTCAACATTTGCAGAAGCTTTGATGCATCAAGTGGTCCATCCTCATGCTGCATGGTGTTCGCTTCACCCCATTTTTCAAAGATTGTCTTTCTCAAATCTTCATATATTCCTTTCCAATTATCTTCCTCCACTTCCTTCCCTGCAGTTTCTTCTTTATCTTCTTCTTTTTCATCTTCACTCTTCTCTTCTGCAACTCTTCTTGTGATTATATTCAGAATTTGCTTTTCTTCATTAGTGTATTGAATCTTGAAATTTTCATTGAACTGTACCAAAACAACAAAATATGTACTCAGAAATATGTACTATAAAAACAAGTTTTTTCATGAGGTACATATCAATATATACTGTAGGATAACAAACATCATACATTCAATACATATCATTATATACTATAGGATAACACAACATCATAAATGTAGTAAATAAGTACATATTTTTCTTACCTCATATTCAGTTGTATCAATATCTTTTTGGAGTGCAGCACATAACTTTGACAGATTCCATTTGACAGCTCTTGGAACAAACATTTTTCTAGAATCGTCTTTATTTCCTCTGGTTCCAGCAAATATGGATGCTATGTATACCAAATCTGTTTTAGAAAAAAAAATTCACTAAAACAAAGTTAAAAGTAAATCATGATTTTCATTGAGTAAACTACTAAAAAGATTTTTAGTACGTATTCTTACCAACAAATAGTTCAGACACCCGGTAGTATTTTTGACTGCATTTACATTGTCATTTAGTGACTTTTCTAGGTAAGAATGTATCAAATCTGGCCATGAAACATTCTTTGCAGCCTCGAGATCCTCCACAAGACCACTGTACTTTTCAGTCAAGGCATGTGCATCTTTTGTTGTGAAAAACAAAGTGATACACATGAACAAGCATATAAGCCTTACAAGGTCTTCAGCATCTCTCACTTCTTCAGTTTTTTCCTCACTCGCTTCTTCAATATCTTCATCACTCCCAATTTCTTCAGGTTCTTCATCACTCCCAATTTCTTCAGGTTCTTCATCACTTTCATTTTCTTCAGATTCTTCAACTTTTTCATTTGCTTTCTTCTTAGTTATTAATTTTTTTCTTAAAAGTTTTAATACTTCTTCCTATATCCTCACTCTATTTACCTTTTTAATCTTTTATACATCACCAAAGAACCTTTGGAAGAAAGCGTTGTTTCGATATCCACCCCTTGATGTCAGCATTATATCTTCATGTTGTCTCTTTCCTGCTCTTGGCATTCCAAAGATAACACCTACTTCTTCAGGAGTGGATGTCAGAATATGTGAAACTTCATGCCTTTTGAACTCAAATGTGAGCTGATTCGTAACTTTACTTCTCTTATAACACTTTATTAGATTGGTCACAGCAGTTTCATTCTTCATCCAGTGATCTGCACCAAGATTTGTGTACCAGTACATCAAAAAAAGGTTCTCATATGATTGCTCACTAATTATCCGCAACTGAGTTTCACTCAACTCAAGCTTTTCAGCTTTGATTGCTTTAACAAGTGAGAAAATCCCCATGAAACCACTTATGTATATCTTCCTAGCAGGTGTAGGTGATTTTGTCTTCTTTGTGGTTTTCTTCACACCACTTGTATAATGAACACACTGTCAATAACCCTACAATATATCAATATGTACTATAATATAGAACATATTATATTTTTGATATGTTGATATCTATCTGCTATATTATGAACAAAGTATACATTGATATGTACTGATCCAATTCAATATCTAGAACAAAGTACATATCAATATATATTCTTATCCTGCAATCAAGATCTAGATGCTATAACATGAAAATAAGTATATACTGATATGTACTGATCAATATATACTAAAAACCAAATACATATCAATATATAACATATGTTGCATGCTAGATCTATGTGCTGTAACATGAAATATATATATATATATATATATATTGATATGTACCGATGGTGTATGCTAGATCTAACTCCTATAACATGAACAAATTATGTTATATATTGATATGCACCGATGATTAGAATCAGTACCTTTTTTACCAGAAACAACAACACCCTTCTTCTTCTTCTGTGATGTTGATGGAGAACGAACAACAAGAGCTTTCTTAAGAAGACCTTTCTTCTTCTTCTTTGTAGATGGAGAATCAACAACAAGTGTTTCATTTTTTTCCGATGTTGTTGGAGAATCAACAACTTCATTGTTCTTCTTCTTTTTTGATTTTGCTGGAGAATCAACAACAGTTTGTTTCATATTTTTTTTTATGTTGTTTGAGAATCAATAACTTATTTGTTCTTCTTTTTTTTTTATTTTGCTGGAGAATCAACAACAAATTGTTTCGTTTTTTTTATGTTGTTGGAGAATCAACAACTTCATCGTTCTTCTTCTTTTTTGATTTTGTTGGTATAGAATCTACTGTAGAAGCTTTCTTGTTCTTCTTCGATGGTGGAGATTGGGGAGTATCGTGTTCTTCAATCACTGTTTCTTTATCCTTTTGTTGATTTTTCTCTTGGTACCCATTTTAGGTGGAAAATATGCAGTAGTTGCTGGCAGTAGCTTAGGTTTGAGTTATATGATGCTTAAAAAAATCAAAGTCTGCTATTACAAATTTTGATTTTTGTTTTTTGGTCTCTGTTTTTCGATTCGGTTTCAGGTGTTTTTTTATTTTGATTTTGCCCTAGATTTTTAGGGTTTTAGAGAAGTAATGAAGTGCTGAGTGTAGTAGCTGAAACTAAATTTCCGTTAAAGAAGTGAATACTGTAGGAGGTGGAGGAGGTGGGATGATTCCACGTGATATGTATAACTGTAATTGTTAGTTTTCAAAACGTTTTTGGACTTATGGATAAATCGGTTTTCCCGAGTGAACTTATAATTAACTCGATCAGGGTATTTTTGACTAGCCAGCAAAGTTCTCAATAAGCAATTGTACACTAAGTTTTGTGCTGAAAAAACCGGATCTACCCTCAGTACTCATTCGTTAGACTATAGAGCTAAATAAGAGCTCAAACACACAGTTATTTAGTTGAGTTCCCAGCCTATCAAAGACAACCAACCATTGAGCTTCCAGAATGATGTGGCAGCTAAACACCAATCACATTCAAGAAAGTCAGTTGCTACATCTACCTTGTTAATCTTTACTATACCATTTGCTACCACTTCAGGCAGCAAATCTCAAGTTCCAATGTTATTTCTTTACACGACTTGGCATTTTATTGAGAACATCATGAGGTTTCATAATCAAGAAAAGAAAAGGGAGCTATAGGAAGCATGATGAATAATATCCAAGTATATTTCATCTGGACGCTAGTGCCAACCTTCAACAACTCAGTTGAAAACACTACTTACAACACCAATTGCTTATTTCCATTAAAGAGAGAGAAAAAATTGCTTAGGAATGAAGGTTGTGGTAACCCTAAGGATAAAAAGTCTCTTCCCCTTGGAATCTAATGGAAACTAGCACTTAGTAAACCTATATTTCAAAGATTAATATCGTATAAAAAAATTCTTAACTGAAGTATCAAAGAATTCTTCGTTTACAGGCAAAATTTGGACGCCAAGAGAATATCTCAAATCCGTCGACAAATTATAATTTGAATTCAAATCAAGAAAATTACCATTGATTTCAGTATCTGAATCTGAACTTGAATCTGAGTCAGAAGAAGATTCATCATCAGACACCTCGTTACGCAATGTGTTTGCTTTTTTCATTACTAGAAGTAATCCCTGAAAATTAAACAACAATCAAATAATTATAACTCTGGCAATTCAAATTCTCTTAGATTAGGGATTTACTAAAATCTACAATTAAATTCAAACAAGCATTAACCGTTATCTATTGATTTCAGAAATGAAAAAATATCCTTAATTAGGAATTTACTTACTCAAAAGCGGTACTGATTTTTAAGCTCGTGAGGCTCCTCCGTCTACAGAAGAGGAGGAAGAAAGAAGAAAGAGTATCAATCCTCAATTGAATTTGGGGGTATTCTTGTTATAGGCACCCCAGTTTGAGATCAAGGTTAGCCTAGTATTGAAATTCTGGTTCTATTATTGAACTTGGAACCAGTTTACCCGTCAAAAAAATAAGACCAGATAACAATTTAACTACCAAAGACGTCGTAACCGGTTTAGGGTAAACCTGCAAAAAAAAAACTTCAAAGAGAGAAGAGGAACAAATTTTGTGCGCTAATAAAGGTATCATTTTTCCCGCTGTATTTTGATTGTATATGCCGTTTATAGATTATTAAAGTATAATGCTAAGTTGTTTATGCAAATGATGGATAAGTTACGATTTATCGTCTTTAGGCTTTAGTGTGCTCAAAAGGATGTCGACGAAATGTCCAACAGAACTAATTTAAGTGTAACAAGTTGCATTCAGCATGTATATGTTGTTTAGACTAACAAGATTGTTTGAACGTCGTTGATAAAAATATAAGAATCTTATGCAAGCTCAAATTTACAATGTGCAGAAGAAATGAATTATTTTATTTTATTTTTTATTTTTCTGGGTCGATAAAGATAAAGATTGTATTAATATACTGGAGAGATTACAAGAGCAACAAAAACTGATGAGACCTTATACACATACCCGAAAGGAAGAAAAGGAAATGGTGGCTCAAAATATAGCCCGAAAAGAAAACAGAAATAGACCTAAGGAGGTCTGAAAAACATAGATCTCCAGTTAACAACAATACCATCTACTTGAACATTAGAGAAGCAAGGTTGAGCACTAGCCCAAGAGAAATATCTAAGTTTTGCTTCCAAGATAATAGCGGCTGGTTGTTTTTCCTTTGTTTTCAAAGGTTCTTTCATTCGTTCCAACCAAATCGACCAAAAGTACACCAGCATTGTTTTTCTTTCACTATTTTGCTTAACCCGACAGAGAAGTTGCAGACCAAGACTAAATGGATGAAGCTTCTTTGTTATTGATTAATAGAGAATAAAATTTTGTCTTTGTCTTTTCCGCGTAGTTACCTTCTTTCCTGGTTACTCGGGTGGTTTTGAAGCTCAGATAATAGTGTTTTTTTCCTATGGAGATCAACCAGAATGAGAAGGAGACATCACTTGTGTTGCTGAAACAAGGGGCAGAAGCTGTGAGTGATAATTTAACTTCCGTTAATAAGTCTTTCAATTTACCAGTTTCTGACTAATCTTTTCTCGTTGTAGCGAGTTTTTGAGTCAACTTTTGTGGGAAAGAAATCCGTTGTTAAGGAACGTTTCTCCAAGAAATACAGGCATCCAACTCTAGACTCTAAATTGACTCTAAAACGCTTGAATGCGGTAAGTTTTTAAATTGTTTCATCTTAAAATCCAGTGACCTTTATTTGATTTTTACCTTTTGCTGGGATTGTTTGTCTCTTCGACGGAATCTTGAATGCAGGAGGCACGATGCATGATAAAGGCAAGACGACTTGGTGTCTTGACGCCAGTGTTGTACGCTGTTGACCCTGCTATACATACTTTAACTTTCGAGTTTGTGGAGGGGCCTGCTGTCAAAGATGTATTTCTGGATTTTGGGTTAAATCGTGTTAGCAAGGTACAGATTGATGACATTGCAACACAGATTGGTGGCTCAATAGGGAAATTACATGACGGTGGATTGATTCATGGTGACCTGACAACATCAAATATGTTACTTCGAAGCGATAATAATCAGCTGGTAAGAATTTGAACTTGACCTCCATATACCACCTGCATTCCATAGCAGTAGATATTTTGATGAAACACATCGATTTTTGGTCATATATTCGAATTTTCAGGTTCTCATCGACTTTGGTTTGAGCTTCACATCATCACTTCCCGAAGATAAAGCTGTAGACCTATACGTCCTCGAGAGAGCTTTAATTTCCATGCATTCTTCATGTGGAAATGTGGTAAACAATCTTTTCATTCTTCTGTCCTTTTCCGGCTTTCTATTTTTGTTGAACTGAAACATAAACAACTTAGTGTACGTTGTTACATGTGTAGATGGATCAGATACTAGCTGGTTACAGAAAGTCATCCAAGCAATGGTCATCAACATTGAACAAGCTAGCTCAAGGTTAGGACTACATCAAGAGATCTTTTCTTTTCTTTCTCAAAACATGGGTTGTCTTTCTTCCTTTTTCCTTAATCCTAGCCTTAAATCAATTTACAGTGCGACAGAGAGGCCGAAAACGCACCATGATTGGGTGATTTCTTGTCTGTATGAAGTATATAGCGGGGTGAGATGGAGTTGGAACAAGATACCCTTTGTACACTAGTGAATCAAACAGTTCCCTGTTGGACTGCTTCTGTTATTTTCATTTCATTTATCTTCTTAGTTTTATGTAGACTATGATCATGAGACTGAGAACTGTAGATCATAAGCAATGTTTTCTAAACAGATGTAATTCCAATCCTTCTGTAGGATTGAATGTTAGTTGACTTCTTAATCCAATTCTGTACCGTTTATGGACAACTGAACTTCTTAATCCATTTTTGTATCATTAGAGAACAAGCGAAACACAGCAAGAGCTAGTGATGATCCATTTGGAGGATAAATAACACCAATCAGAACCAAATAACTAAAATGATCCTTCTATTTTGGAGCAAACATCATGTTAGAGACAGAGTACATCATTTCTCTACTAATTACCATGAAAGTTGGAGAACAAAAAGGCTCTTTTATTGACCACTGGGAAGTTAATATAATACAGCTTAACAGTTAACACTATGGACGCCCCCAAATGCCCCATCTAGAGTAGAAAATAAATTAAAGAATACTTATAAAAAGATGAAAAGGATCCAAACAAAACCAAGACTTGGCAGGAGACCTAAAAAAATTAATCAGACCAAAGAAAAAGAGGAAGGTTGGGCTTTAGATCTTGAAAGTGGATTTAGAATGAAATGTGGTTTTGAGGTGCATTAAAAGTGAAAGCAAACTTGAGCCGAATAGTGGGTTTCAAATTATTCCCCATGTCACTTCTTAAATTCTACATTCCCTCCCATTTCTTTTGAGATAAATAGGCGGCGTTGGTAACCTTCTTCTACTCGGCCTCTCTGAACCAAGTCTTTCCAGAAAATTTTCAATCAACCTAATAAAAAAATTAAACGTAAGAGAAGCCCAGGGGGGAAAAAATACCTTTCTTCTTAGAGTGCCCAAGACTTAGTTACTTACAAGTTGCAGATCGATTTTTGTGAAGCTGCTACCTCACGGTCTGGGAAAGAATCCTCGATTCGGAAACTCAGCCACACATAAAGATCCAAAACCTTTCAAGCAAGGAAAATTAAGATTTGAAAGGAAAAAAAAAAATCTTTCATGTGATTAGCACTAGGATCGTTTATTAAAAAATAAAGCAGAATTCTTACCTTGTGGATGGATTCCAGCTCCTTGAGTGCAGCCTGGGTTGTTGGCACCTTAAGTGTTCCAGGTGTAAATATTTCTTTTAGTCGTACTATACCTTTTCTTGCATAGTTCGTTGCAAACTGGTGAGCAGAGAAAGCTATTCATGTAGGTTACTCAGTCTTCTGTCAGAGAAAAAAAAAACTACGCGGTAGGGAAAAAGCCTTCACGCCGTATGTATATTTAATATCCATATAGTATTTAATACCTGAGTAAGCCCCTGCGATGAAACGTCATCGTTCATGTCAACTGGACTGCAAAGCAAGGATTTTAAGGGTTAGGTTCCTCCCAAATTGCTGAACCACGATAAGAAGAGTGAAGCATTTTACCTAATACAGAACAGGTATTTATCATGTATTCCAAGGGGTAAATCATCAAGAACAGCGGCTACTTTCTGGAGTCAGTATATGATAATCAATGCACGGAATAGATGCTAAAAAATTGTGAAATCCTCGATTTCAGCTAAACCTTGCAACAGCAATTTACCCCTCTATTATTGGTGTAAATATAATGATGAAGAAGATAACATACCAGCATTTCTTCACAGTTGGAAATGAAATAGTTAGCTGATAACTTCGCGCTGTGTAGAAATTCCTCCTGCTCAACAAAAATCAGAGAGTTAGTTTTGAACTTTTAAACTATAAATCAAATACTCGGTATTCTATAACCAGTTGTTTAGCAACATGGCAGTCATCCTACAAGGAACTAACAAATAGCATCAGACGGCAAATTATTTACTTTTTACTAGTTTTAAATAAGTCTCCAAATTACACGAGAGAGTGATGATAGAACCCTAACATACCAATACTTGGTGAAAACCAGCATTCGGATGCAGGCGCGAATATAAGTACAAGAGGTCAAAGGTAGGAAATAATCCAGCACACTGCAAAGTAAGTAACACATTTGAGAGAATTAAAGAGTAATCGGAAGTACATACACTAGAAAATCAGCTATCATTATTGCTACTAGAGTTTCGTGAATATTACCTCTAGAATAGGAGATGGAGACCCTAGTGCTGAATGAAGTAAAGGAAGATCCTCCCGATCAATACACGTCACTTCACCACGAGGAAACTTAGATCCATACCGTCCTGCCCTTCCTACAATGGGAAGAACAATAAAATATGTGAAGCACCAGGAAGGGTCAGATGTGGTATCATCGATTCAAACAAAACAGAATTATTTCCAACTTATGCCGAACTGCAATAGTAGACAAAACTGGAAGGTTCTTTACTGTATGGCTGGCTGGTTGGCAGAGGCTCCAAATGCAGAAAGGAAAAAAAAAATCAAAGGGGAAAAGTAGATTGTTCCAATTCATATAATTAAATTAAAAAGGATACCTGCTATTTGTTTTATTTCTGGTACTGTCAAAGCCCTCGTTTCTACACCATCAAACTTTTGAAGCGTTGAAAATATGATTCTAGAGATATTCAGATTGAGACCCATGCCAATGGCATCACTGGCTACGAGTACATCAAACTCGCTGCTCTCATCATTAAACATAGTTGCCTGCAATCTTAAAAGAACTCAGTTAAATTGCTCCAGACCAAGAGACATAACAATGGAAATAAACGAAGCTGGGAAAAGGCTTAAGCTAGATACAAAAATAATTTGGCGTTGACTGACAAAACTATCACTATTCTGTATTAAGTTCAAAATAGAAAGAGCAGGTACCTGTCTTGTTCGAGTTTCAGGTGGCAGTGAACCATAGACTACCGAACAAAGATGCTTTCTTTGAAATTCGATTTCTTTCTGGACACACAAAATATGAAGAAAGTTTCAAATTGTTAGATTCTTTACAAAAGTCAGTGCAAGTAATTGACTAATGCCTAAGATGGAGTATAATGAGTTTGCACTAAAAAGCCCAAGTACTGTTCTAGTAATAACTGACCTTCAATCTGTATATTTCGCGGCGTGAAAAAGTGACTATACAGTCTCCTCTCTGTATGTTAGAGAAGGATCCTAAAGGAACCTTCGAAGGAACAAGAGGTGAGAGCCTGTCATAATACTGGACCTATATGATAGCAGTAAAATCAGAAAGAGTTATCGATCATTGATCAGGAAAACAATAAAGAAATAAATCCTACGAAAATTGACTAGATGCACCTATTGGACAAGTTTACATGCTTATTACCTCAACAGAGTCACCAGTCACTTTGAGTATTTGCTGGATTAGAGGAACAGCAGCAGGATCTCCACAAAGGTGAAGTTCGTCAGCAGGAATGCCCAATAACGCACGTGTGAATGAGAAACCTCTAGTCTTGCATCCTACCATCTAAAAAGAAAACGTTCGACAAGAACGACAACAACACCATCAGCAACAGCAATTTCCAATCAATACAATGAGATGAATATTTTGTGGAACTGACTTCAAAGTGAGAATTTATAGTAAAGACTCAAGGGAACAAGTTTCTGAATTTGATCCTAAGGTTTCCAGTTCAATTGTGATATAGCTGCACATAAAATTTGTAGAGAAGCAAATTCTTACAAGCATTTTAAACCCAGAAGAATGTATGGAAGCTTAAAAGTGAGTCTGGGTAGTAAAAGTGGGTTAGTTACACAACAATAAAATTGTACTCGTCAAATTAAGGATGACCTACAGAAAAAGTTAACTTATCCAGATTATGTGTCCACATGTATTCTGTGCTTGAAAGCAGATAAATTAAGGAAAAGAGAAGCTCTTGTACATGAGACATACCTGGATTTCATCAACAACAGCACATTGGTAATCAGAGCTCAAGTCAGCCATTTCGACAGTAACGGACTTGTGTTTTGCCCCTTCCACTTCCTGCCTCTCTTGTCCGGTAAGCAAATCACAAGGAACCTTTGACTTATTTAACTTTTTTGCAACTTCCCACGCAAGCAGCCTCAAAGGACCACAATATAAACCTACCCACAAAATAAAAGAAATGCAAACATTTAAGGAACCCCATAACACAACACTTCAAGAATTCATATATCAAAACAGAATAAAACAAAAAAGCTGATGCAAAGAGGCTAGTAAGCAAACCTGAAGAGCTCGACTCCAGTTGTTTCAATGCGTGATATGTTTTACCACTATTTGTGGGACCCACATGCAGCACAACGTTGCGTTTCTTCCTCCGAGCAACTGGATACCATGTATGCGGTGAACTGCAAGTAAACATTTGAAATAAAGAACCCAAAACAATCCAAATACCAACCACACAATGACATACAGCAAGGGTTTTGCTAGGGTGCACGCGTTTGTGTGAAACCCATTGGGGTGAATGCCTGGCATGTATTGTGAGTAGGGGAACCGCGTGCACCAAATGCATGTGCAGTGTAACTTGTTTGATGCACCAATTGTCATTTCTAAAAACACCTTACAGGAAAATAACAATAACAAAATATACAACTATAAATTAAATAAGATTCAGTGGTATTAAGACTTTCTTACGTCAAATCCGTAAAATCAAACTTCCCAGAGCTACTGAATTGTCTTAAGCTACGGCACACAGATACCACGGAACGAAATTTCATGTTCAAATGCAACTTCATTTTATCTGTTAAACAATAAAAATCTCTTTTAGCGACTAACCCAATCCAAAAAAAAAAATTATAAATAAAAACAAAATTTGAAGTTTTTACCTCAATATTCATTAGACAAGAGGAAAGCTAGGGTTTGTAAGAAAACAACAAAGGAGAACCATTAAAGGAGGAAAGTTATTGGTTAAGATGTAGAGAAGAAGTGGTTCGATATTCTTTGACGATTCCTGGCTCCATTCCTAGACAGTAATATACACCGAATTCGAAGGCGCAAAACAGAGAAAATTAGGCGCTTTTGTTTGTCCCACCGCCGTAAAAATTCGCAGATTAGGCGGGATAAACTGTGGAACTGATATGTCAACCTTTTTCCCTTGTCATCGAAACAAAGCGCATCCGGCCCCCAAATTTCACCCAAGTTTTTGGCCCGATCAGTGACCGTTACTATGGTCAGCGAGGAGCCCCCAAATTTTGAGTCTTTTCCCAAGTTTCTGCCAAGTGTCAGTCACTCTGGTTAGCGTGGAATCAACCATCCTAAAATTCAACTTAGATTTATTTTTACAGTAGTTAGAAATTATATTTACTAATTTTCTATAGTCTACGTGGAACGAGAATTATTATAACTACCTCGATATAAGATATATATATATAATAATAATAAAACTTCAAGTAAGTAAGTTAGGAAGTGTTACTTAAATATGGTTAATGAGCTAGTACAGTTTAAAAGTATAAACAACTATAAAGTAAATTAGAGAAAGTAATCAATTCATATATTTAACACAACGGATTTACGTGGTTCAACTAATGTTTATGTCCATGGGGTAATGAGTTTAAAAGCTTTATTAAATATCTGAGTATGATTTACAGATGAGAGTAGAAAGGCTACAATTATAATGAAATGACTTGACTAAACTTTAAGACTCTCTTTTCTCTCCTAGCTCTGAAAATTGTCCGACCTCCTCTCTAGGGAGAAGTGAGGAATTTATAGACTTTTCTCTACCAGTTATTCCTCACAGCACAGCTGACTGATGATTCCCTTTCAAGTGCCCGTCGCGATCATACTAAGGATCTTGACTCGCTCAAAAGCCTCCATCTGTCTCTGCTTCTCTGAGCTAGCATTTAATGCTGAGTGGAGTCCAGCCACGCATCTGACATACCTGACTCGAGCTACTCCTAGGTGGCGTCAGCATATCATTTGCAGATTTTCCACGTCTCCTCCTCGAGATGTGATAAAGTGAACATGTGTAGGGATTCAGTACATCTCCTTTGATACTATGTTTCTCGTTCACAGCATAACCCATGGCTCCAGATGGCGCCACGTGTTCAACATAATATTTGTATTCACAATTTGCGTTTTTTCTTTCTCATGCTGTCCAGGGTAGGATGGGAAGAAAATACCCACCCTAGCCGTCATTTAGCACTTTTTCCACAATTCGCTTTATGTTCTATCGTGCAATAATAATTCCTAGGATCTAGGAATGACTGACTCTTGGATATCCTTTCCTCTATAAAAGGAAGATCTAGGGAAGAGAATAAACATTTATACCTTTTCATTTTCTTCTTATCAAAAACCTTTGTTTCTCTTTAGCCTTTTTACATCCATTGAAGCGGTTTGTCTTTACTGTTTTACCATCATTTGATCTTCCGCAATTGAAGCTGATACTTCTGGTTTTTTAACTCCGTCATTTAAAGTTGATTATTCTCCGGAGTAAGCTATCTACTCCCTTTCTCTGATTTTGATTTGCTTTCTGAATGGAAAAACTAGGTTTTAGTTTAATCTTCACTTTTCTAATTATGATTTGTTGCTGATGATGATGGTGTTCTTTTGGTTTTCCTCGCATGACTAGATTACTTATGTAGTTTGTGTGCCTAGTTGTTGTTTCTATGTTTTTCGTTATGCCTTTATGCCGGCCATGATTTTTGCCATTAGCATAACTGTGAACTGTTCTTCAAGCTTTTTGATTTTTTTTCCTTTTTGATCCTTATTTCTATAGTGAGAAACCTGTTTCTCTGTTTCTGTATCTTGACCGTCAAAATGGATCTTGTTGACCTTTGACCTCTTGCATACGTTACACGTGTTTGTTTTGATTATGCTTAAATTTATATTTTTAAATAATTCTCTCTTCCGCAGAGATTATGAGATCTCCACGACCTTTACACCGTAGAGATGATTTCAAACATTTATCTCGATCTAAGAGTAAGTCCAGTCGTTATGCTGTGGATAAGGGTAGGCGCAGGACAAATCCAGATCAGCCTCTTTCTCCAGAGATTCAGGCTTGCGCCACGCATCCTTCGCACCGTATCCTGATAGGTGTATAAAATACATTATTTGAATATCAATTTTTTATGTTTTTCTTAACTATTTCTCTTGTATTTTTGGCATATTACGTTTGTTTTGAGTTTGATAGGTATTTTGGAGTCACATAAAGTAAAAGAAGAGAAATATAAGCTTATGTCGTTGTCTGGAGTCATCGGTGTAATGGGCGTGAAACTAGCAAGCACACAAGTTAAACTGATGAACACAGACACATCTTTATATGGGAAGAATATTACTCAGAGCCTCTCATCTTTATAATTAAATCTAGGTCTAGTTTATTTCATTTGACCAAGACATGTTCTTACTGCCGGCAGAGCCATGGGCTTAGTTTACCCCAAGTAGAAGAGGCGATGTTTTTGAGTTGAACAGGATATTGAGATGGTGTTGTCTATGTTAGGTTTCAATGAGAGTTTAAGAACAAGATAAAGAAGATGGGTCTGTGGTCAGATTCGAAAGAGGAAGACAACAATGAAGGTTTAGTCTTGAATTGAGAGATGGGGTTTCAGATGAAAGATGAATTCGAAGGCCATAATGGGTTCGATGGTGGTTGTTATCCACAGTTTGTCGAGGGTTGAATTTTTTGGCCAAAGAACATGGCAAACAAGAAGTCGCTGCCAGTAAACTAGGAAGAATGGGTGCTGTTGACATGGATCTGTGGTGGATTTCCGTGAATGATAATTTGTTGCATTCGATGAGGTTTTTAGACATATAAAAACACGGGGTTTTGCTGTGAGATGGAGAAAGAGAGTTCTAAAACCAAACAGGGTAGGAAGACAAGAGCAAGAGAGATGGGTATCGATATGGCTATGGGTTCAAGTTTGTGGCTTGTGTTGTCACTTCCGAGAAAGAACAAGAATTAGATGGGGTGATTTTTGTTGCCTGAGATTTGATGGTTGATGTGGTTCGATTTTAAGGGTTTACATCGAGAAATGAAAAGATAGAGAAGGGTTCTTGAGAAAAGGAGGTGATGTTGGTTTGAAGGAGAATGGAGGGATGAAGACGCTGTAGTGGATCTGAGTTTGAGATGGAGTGAACAAATTCGACAAGATAATCTGAGATGGGTTTTCAGCCTTTCGAAGAATTGGAAAGTGCTGAAGAGAGAATAACAAGCAAGGAAGGTGGTTTTGCTGCGGTTCAGGTTTGAATGGTTGGTGCCATGGAACTTGTGGAGCTGAATTACAAAACAAGAAAGGCTGGATGTAGTGGACGGCAAGAAACCAAAAAGAACTCTCGTTGTTGAGAGATAACATAGAGGATTGTGGAGAAATAGGGGTTTGGTTGGATTTGAATTCTTGAGTTGCTGCAGAGTGATTAAATGGGTTATGAATGAATGTTTGTATTGAATTATGAATGAATGTGGTGTTATGAACTTGCAGGGAAGGAATTATGGATGTTAGAAATAACAAAAAGGATATATGCCGGACTTATCAATACATCTGCACTCAAAGTGCTTGACAGAATTACTCAAAGAAGTGGGTGTGAGTTGAAGTTGTCCTATCAGTTTCCCAAGACTGACAGGCTTGTTTATTTGATTAGAACCCTGATTTGGTCTTTATTGAGTATAGGCTTGTTTGATTTCGTCTAGAAGGTGTTTGGACTTGATTTATATTTGATGATGAAGAGTTAGGGTTAGATTAAGAAGGAGATTTCTACTCCAAAAAGAATTTGGAAAGAAGAAGTCTATATAAGAGTAACTCCAATAAAAGGGAGAGATATCTAGGTTTTTACCTAGTTCTCTTCTCACCTTTTCTACTTCTTTTTGTAGGTTTGTGTGGGGAAGATTTCTCGACATCTAGGGTTTGCAATTTCTTTTCTTTTTGAATTTAATTGTGTAAACTCCAATTTATGAGTACTTAATTTTATTGTTAGTTAGAGAATAGTTGGATTTCTCAAGCATAACTCTTTTAATTAATACATTAGTTTTGTCTCGATATTATCGATTATCTATAAATATCTCTTTGATTGATTGTTTGTTTAGTCAAGTTGCAAATTGGTTGAACTCTTATTCATATATATATATCTAATTTAGGGTTTACTATACGCAAAAATGATACTCCTTGAATACAAGTAGTATAATTGTGGTTATTGCTTGTATTAATATATCCTAGTAATCACAAGTGGATCATGACCTTTTTTAAATTGATTAGTGCGCTTTCCACACTCAATTATATTGATTAGTCCAATTTCATGAATTTTAATTGTACTTTTACATGTTAGGTTGTTCTCTTGGTAGAATTCATATTCACATCTTGTAATGTGTTTGTTGATGACTTGAGGAAATTTGCGGGATATTCTTACGATCAAGGTATTCTAGGGCTTTTGATAAAACGAGATTAAATATCGATTTTAATTATTAGTATAAGAACATGTTTGTGAATGAAAACGAAACGTTGACCAATATTCTTAACATGTTGATTGTTTTCTACAATTTCTTAGTTTTCTTGATTAGCTTAGATTACTTTTATTGAATTTGAAAAATCCCCATGTTTACATAAGTTTTCGAAACATATAACAAACAAGACTTTCTTACCATTGCTTCATAATAAATCATAAGTAGTGAGAAAGTAATAAATAATTTTGACGTGAAGACGACCACATTATAGCCCTAGGGAACTTAATAATGCGCTTGTTGAAGAATCTTCCCTTCCCCCGCCTTCGTAGTTACCTCCACCACCTTTACTTCTAGTAGACCGAGTCCAAATGGGCGCTGATTATAGCTTTCGTGACTGGTCCATAGCCGAGATCAAGTCTTCTTTTCACTTGGAAGAGTTTGAGGTGGAGTTTTTTCAAGGTGGTGTAGTTTTGTCAGAAGAGATGATTCGTCAATTTCCCTTTGATGATATGAACCTCATCATCACTGTTGGCCAATTGGAAGCCGGACTAGTTCTTCCACTATATAGTGAGAAGGATCCTTTATTTCTTGACGTACTTGCTAGCCGAGGAAGGTGTGTTAAGGATAAGAAGACTCAGGTCTGCCATATTGCTCAATATACGGGCAATTGGTGGTGCATTCTGAATGAATGTTGGCAATTGTGCAATGCCCGTCATTTCTACCCCATGTTCAATTACGAGGATTATACTCCTGAGAATTTTAATATCACATATGTTTATTACGTACAGAAGACTATGACTCTTCCTTGAAGTTGCAGTCCTTGTCGCCTTCATATGGGAGCAGCGGAGAAATATAAAGGTAGGGTTCGTCTTTTGATTGATATTGACAAGAGCAAGATAAGGGAAGTCTATAACCATGATACTAGATATTTAGTGCCTATTCATAATGATGATAAATTATGTATTTACCATGATTTTCGTTGGTACCGCACGGTCATAAGGATAAAAGGCCTTGGTTTAGGGGCTGGAATGCCCCTAATGTGCCTGCACCTCCGTTCCTCCAAAGTATGATGGATATGTACCATGGCGCTTCAATATAGTTAGGTGATTGATGTAAGTTAATCTCTTTATTGCTTGGATTTGAAATATTGTACTTTTATGCAGGTTACTTACTATGTAAGTATTTGTGCAGGAGGAGGTTCCTGCGGAATCTTCTGACAGTTGTGTAGCTATGTCACAGATTTCTGGTCAAAAGCGCAAACGAGGTTCTGAGCCTACGCTTGACAAAGTAAGTATCTGTTTTTCATTTTCTTACGTGTTTTATCGTAGCTTATAGTTGCCCCAACATTTATTTATTCAAGCGCTTATTGGTGCAGAACTTAAGAAAACGTAACGAGTCTTCCAAACCTACTAACTCCTCTTATAAGAGAGTTGAGAAAGAGGTGGATGACACTCCTTTTAGCTCTCGGGGTCTACGCCCTGAGACCGCTAAACGCAATCAAGATAGCAAAGATGAACTTGTTGATGGTAAAGAGTCTATTGGTGTCTCTGCTAATGATAAAGCTTATGATGGTGAATTTGACCAAGGAGATATTAGTCGCGGAGGAAGTAACATTGAGAAAGTTGTGATTGATGTTGAGTCCAATGCTGGCATTGTTGTTGGCGCAGGAGGAGTTAATGAAGGATTTTATTAGTCCCTCATAAGTTGCGCAATCATTTCCCTCGAATGACAACTTGGTTGTTTCCTCGTATGTTGCTGAAAAGGCGAACAAAGAAATAGGAAAAGTTTTGAGTGAGTGCAGTAGCGCATACAATGATTCTGGCTATCTTTCCGGTCTTCCATTCAAGCTCATCTTAGGGTCATTTTTTTTTGACAACGTATTTGCTTCTGCTGGTGAACCAAGTTCAACTGCGTCAAAGAGAACTTCACTGCCTCCACCTTTCCCCCCTAAAATACAGTTGAATTGGAGCAATTTTTCTCCTGTTAATAGTGATGGGAATGAGACTTGTCTGAATGCTCCAACCTCTAGAGATGATGCGCGATTGGACTCTTCTACGATGGCTTCCTTTGCTGAGGTTATCATAGACATGAATATGCCTACTGGTCCTTTTCTAGCGAATGTCTCCGCTTCTCTTCACGCCTCTACGAGCATGACTAATGCGGTGACTACCTTTGTATCTATGCAACCTTGCGTTGATGATGGTACCCCAAGCCGTGATTGTTCCTCACGTGGTTCATGACCAAGCTACTGCTCCTACTAATTCTTCAACTGATAAGGGGAAAGCTCCCTTAGAGCATCTGAATTTTGATGTTCACGCCTCCGATGATTCCATCATGGAGTGGGTTTTGAATGAGGCCAATCTTCCTTTACCCGGTTCTCCACTTTCCAGTCAAAATTTTGTTGCTGATACTGCTCGTTGTCAGCAACAGACAAATTTTCATGTAACTCAAGATTTGTATTTCAACCAATCCCGATATGTTGCTGCCTAATTTTATGCTAAAGTCCCCCATGCTGATGTAAAAAAAATAGAGTCTTTTGTTGATGGTTACTCTAACTACTTGCCCCAGTTCACGCATTTTCTGGTACGTGTACCTCTTACTTTGCCCCTATTTTATCTTGCCTAGTAGTTTTTTTTTTTGTTTTTTTTTGAAAAGCATAAATATCTTGCGTAGTTGCTAGTCCTTCGAGATTTATTTTTATTTTTATTCAGATAGTGCAACAACAAGAATATATCTGTCGACTGTTTAAGAGTATCGTGTTAAAGTTTCCAAGTATGTTCTTCTCCTTGAACAAGCCCAGATCGATTATGACTTAATGAACATCCAGTTGGATGGGCTGAAGAAACAAGATGAGACTTTGCCTCCTAGGGAAGCTGTCAAGCTTGAGGAAGTTTTGAGTCAGTTAAAGAATAGCAAAAAGGCTCTTGCTTGTGCTGAGGAAGCTCGTGATGCTGCGCTTCGTGAGCGTGACCATGCAGAGCAAGCACGATTAGCTAATGTGGAGGCTCTCCAGAACGCAGATGCTGCTTACGCAGCTGAATGTACAAAGGTTTCAGGTCCGTTATAGCTTTTACCCCTCTTTTTCTATCATCACACCCAATCCTTCTTCTATTCTGAGTCTGTGCTTAATCCTAGGAGATGTTGAGTCTGAGGAGCTATTATGTCTTCGTAGAGATAATTTTCGCTTTAAGAGAGATCTCTGGTGTGCTCAGAAAGATAGTGAGACTTTTCCCCTTGAGTTAAATCAATCTGTAGCCAAAGCAGAGTAGTTAACCTCTCATGTCCGTGAACTCTTGGAGGAGAGTAATGATTTTCGTAATCGATGGATGCATCTGCGCCAAGATTATGAATCTATGATACACTGGAAAGACAATGTTATCTCTAACCAAAAGAGTGTCATTGATGATTATGAGAACGTTCGCCAGAGCTCCCTCTCAGTCTGCGCTTCGTTTTGATCTGAATAAGTCTCTACGCTAGACAAGGTCACAGCGGAGCGTGCTCAGCTGCAGATGGACCTCATTAACCTTAGGAACGAACTTTCCCATACTCGCAAGGGCTTGGATGAAGCTGTAAGCGAAATCCCCTCTAGAAAATCCACCTACGTTGCTCTTAGCCGCAATATGGAGGTTCTTGAAGAAAACTATGACTGTCTCTCTTCTGAAAATTCAGCTCTGCGCTTAGAAAAAAGTAAGCTTGAGTTTGAGCATGGCACCTATCTGTGGACTTTAGTCGAGTTGATGTTGAAAGGGAAGAACTGACTCATTCCTTAGAGAAATCTCTATCTTATGCGGGAGGTAGCTTGTGTTGAATTTTATATATGCTTGAAATTTCCTTGCCTTTTGATAGTTATTCTGATCCTCATTTCTGTTTTTACGCAGAGCTGGAGAGCCACATGGAAGGCTTGAATGGGAAGATCAAAATTTTTGAAGTTGAAGCAGCTGAACTCAAGGAAGAGGCCAAGAAGCAGAGTGAATTATCTGCTCATAATCTCCATTTGGCGAAGACTCATGATTCTTGTGCTAAGGATTTTGAGTATCAGAATACGTTGTTGACGAATTAGCTTGAAGAGTTGCGCAGATCTTCTGCTGTAGCCTTGAAATCTCACGAGGAGGAGATGGAGAATTTTTACAAGGCTGCTATGGTGGAGAAGGTTAACATTGTGTTTCGTGATGTGAAGAGTTAAGTTCCTGGTCTCACGCTCACAGTTGTGTCTGTTGAAGATTGATCCGAGGTTGCTCCTATTTTGTTGCTCAAGTGAATGAGCTTTTATGTAGAAAACTTGTTGTACATAAATTTTTAAGTTATAATTTTGCTTTTGAATAGTTTGTGTTTTCTTGGGGTTAATCATGTTATATTTTTATTTTATCTTGCTTGATCGCAAGAATTTAATTACGCTGCTTTATAACCCCAAACGAACGGAATAAAATTTTATTTTTATGTTTAAATTGGTGTTCATGGTGGAACTATTTTGCGTTAGTCTGGATGGACTCGACGACTGTCACATGGCCTTTTCTTATTCTTACAAAGAATAAATGACCTGTACTCAACATAGCTTTTACCCTTGATCAGAGGGGTTCATGTAATGAGTTGTCGATCCCAGTCCGGGAAGTATCACTTATAGATCTGTATGCCTCCTATTGGGTATCAATTAAGTTGTTTACTTCGATATGAGCGCTCTCTTTTGCGTTTTCGCATGAGTCTTCCCCGGACCATGTAAGATTATTATTTCACTTACGTGATACTCATGGCGGCACATGCTCGCATGCATATCTCACATTTATTTTATATGTACACAATTTTGCACATTTTAACTTTTATGGAAGAAATTTTTTCATTAATAATAATATTTCCTCTAGAGACAGAAAGAAGTGCTTATCTTGCCTTTCTTCTCCTCGAGTTTACATCGCTTCCATCTTTGTTTCATCATGGATGATATATTTTAAGGAATTTTACATTCCATGAATATTGCTAGATCTCTCCCTTCATATTTTTAAGTTAGTATGAGTGGTTGACTCTTTTGTTGCACTTTTTTGCTAGTCTGCTGGTAATTGACCATCCTTTGTAGTGCAACTTCCATTTGTTTCTCCAGGTCATCAAGATTTGCTAGGATCAAATCAGAGGTTAAATTTTCTTCCCACGCTTTCGTCCTTGTCGTTGGAATCATAATTTCCGTTGGGATGATTGCCTCTGTCCCATATGTTAACAGAAAAGACGACTCTCCTGTAGCTTCTCTTCTTGTTGTTCGGTACGTCCATATGACATTATGCAGTTGTTCGCACCACTTATTCTTGTATTCATCTAAGGTTTTCCTTAGATTGAGCGCAATTATTTTGTTGGTTGCCTCCGCTTTTCCATTGCTCTGAGGGTAGATGGGTGTTGACTTTTTCTTTTGGATATAGAATGCGTTAAACAACAAGTCAATATTTTTCCCTTGAAGTTGTTTCTCGTTGTCTGATACTATGGCTGCAGGTATGCCAAACTGGCATATGATATTTTCAAATAGGAATTTGAAAACGTCTTTATCCCTGATATTAGCAAATGCAGTTGCCTCCACCCATTTGGTGAAGTAGTCCGTTGCGATAATAAGATATTTTTTCTTTTACGTCCCTTTCATTAATGGTCATACTATGTCCATTCCCCATTTCACAAATGGCCATGGACTTAGGAAAATTTTAAAGTCGTTGCTGGTGCTTTCATCTTCTTTGTGAACCTTTGGCATTCTTCGCATCTTCTTGCCATATGTAACGCATCCTGGTTCATGAATGGCCAATAATAGCCTTGCATATTTGCCTTATGCATAAGTGAGCGCATTCTGCTATGATTAGCAGCATCTCCGTAATGTATGTATGTTAATATCTTCATCCATTCTTCTCTGGATAAACATCGCAATAGAGGTCCTAAGAATGACATCCGGTACAGATCTCCCTTTCTTAGATGATAATTAACGGATCTTGCTTGAATCTTTCTTGCTTGCTTGATATCATATGGTAAAGTACCATCCTTGAGATATTGCTTAATCAGAGTCCTCCAATCTTCCTCATCTTCATTCCCAAATTCTTCTATTGCTACTTCCATTGCAATGACCTTCATTTGCTTTGTGGGGGGATCGTAAATGCGCCCTACAGGAATTGCATCGCATTCTTGTCTTTTAGCAGTGACGCAAGATAAGCTAAGGCGTCTGCGTGTCTATTTTTCTTGCGCTTGAGGTGTATAAAATTTACGTTGCGTATTTGGGATAAATAGTACTGAAGCATTTTTTAATATGTTTTTAAAGTTTCATCTATGACCTAGTACTTATGATCTATCTGACGTACAACCAATTGTGAGTCACTGGTTATTCGTACATCGTTTAGACCAAGCTCAACGTTTAGCCGCAAAGCTTGTATCACTGCCTCATATCCGCCACGTTATTTGTTGTTTCAAACTCCAACATGTACGTATGAACTATATGATTTCCTGTTGGGGTCATTAGAACTATTCCAATTCCAAATACTTCATTGTTAGAGGATCCATCCACAAATATCTCCCATATTCGTCAGATTTCCTTATCCAAGACATCCTACGGTTCTTGTTCTTCTTCTTTTAATCCTGGTATATCCGCCATGCTGGCATCTTCTTCTAAGGGAAAGTCTGCTAAAAAATCTGCTAGAACCTCGGACTTTACAGTTGTCCTTGGCTCAAAGCTAATTTGGAACTGTTTGATCTGCGCATTCTACTTGGCCAATTTCCCCACTCTCTCAGCGCTTTCAAGGACTTGTCCAATTAGAGCTTTTTGAAAGTACCACCACCGCATGGGCCAAGAAATAAGTACGCAACTTTTTCACAGCGAATGCAAATGCTAATATGAGTTGTTCCATTTTGGTGTAATTTCGCTCAGCATAACTAAGTGTTTTAGTGACGTAGTATACTGGTTTTCTACTCTGTTGTTTTTCCATACTAAGACAACACGTATAGCAGTGTCAGTTGCAGAAAAATAGAGGGTTAAAATTTCTTCCCACTCCGGCTTTTGTAGGATGGGAATTGATGCCAGATACTCTTTTATCTTTTTGAATGCGTGTTCGAAGTCCTCGGTTCAAGCGAACCTACTTCCTTTTTTGAGTGTGTCAAAGAATGCTTTGCACCTATCTGATGATCTTTATATGAACCTGCTCAGCCAGCCAACCTTCCATTTAGTTGTTGTACTCCTTTGATATTTTTTGGTGAGGACATCTGCATGATGGCTTTTATCTTTGGCGGGTCTACTTCTATCCCCCTCTCTGTCACTAAGTATCTAAGGAATTTGCCTGAGGTAACTCCAAATGTGCATTTTTTTGAGTTTACCTTCATTTGATACTTACGCATCGTATCGAAAATTTCTTATAAATCTGCCTAGTGGCTGTTAGTGTTTTTAGTCTTGACCAGCATATCGTTAACGTAGACCTCCAAAGAGTGTCTGATCCAGGGTTTGAACATGTTGTTGACTAATCTTTTGTATGTTGCCCACGCTTTTTTTAGTCTTAAAAGTATTCTAGTGTAGCAAAAAAGGCCGCGCAGAGTAAAGAATGCAGTGTTCTCTTGATCCTCTTCTGCAAGTGCAATTTGGTTATAGCTTGAGCATCCGTCCATGAATGAAAAAGCTCCATATCCCGATGTCGCATCCACCAATTGATCAATGTTGGACAACAAATAGCTATCCTATGGGCACGCTTTGTAAGATTACTGAAATCAATACAGATGCGAACTCCCCCATTCTTTTTAGGTGCAATAAACATGTTGAAGATCCAAGTTGGTAATGCGCTTCTCTAATGGAGGCTGCATCTACCATCTTTTACAATTATTTTTTTACTGCGTCATGATATATGGGTGTTACCTTTCTGATACGCTTCTTGAAGGGTTTTGCATATGGATTAATCTTCAGGTGATGTCATATGATATTTGGATCGATGCCCGACATGTCTTTTAGTTTCCATGCGAATACATCTAGGGTTGCACATACCCGCCCCGCACCCGCCAGTTTTGATCCGACCCGCACCCGACCCGCTGATAAACGGGTCGGGTGCGGGTGACAATTTCCTTTACCCGCCTTCTGGCGGGTCGGGTGCGGGTGATACCTTCTCTCACCCGACCTACCCGCCCAACCCGCCAGAAACTCATATACAATTATTCTTCTTGTTCTTTCACTTTACTTGGA
This sequence comes from Papaver californicum, assembly GCA_023531435.1. NCBI lineage: Eukaryota > Viridiplantae > Streptophyta > Magnoliopsida > Ranunculales > Papaveraceae > Papaver > Papaver californicum. The sequence continues at coordinate 1,431,666 of JAJJMC010010614.1, forward strand.
GTTAGTATGTGAACCATTTATTACTTTCCCCTTCTTCTTTTTCTTCTCATCCACCACCTCCATCACCACCACGAGGCTGTAGATTTAGGTTGGAAAACTAAGGATGAAATTCGAAATTTTTTGAAGCTATATTAGGTGTTATTTCCAGATTTATGTATATATTATTCTCTAATATCACTTCTTTTGGTTAGAATTAAAATAATTTAAAGCTAGGGTTTAAATTTTTTTGGAATTATACATCTGCCATATCATGATCTAGAAACTAGGATAATTTTAGGTCAGTTGCTTGTTTGTAAGATTTGGGTGTTTATTTATTTCCAAGCTAAATGATTTAGTTTGTCAATACTTGGATTTTGAGATTTGGGTGTTTGCTTATTTTCGATTTTGAACTCAAACTCTCTGCAATTTTATGCAGTTAGTTTGATGGGGGAAGGGTAGTTACCGATGTTTCAATTTTAACTTCAATTGTATTGCAGGTCATTTCCTTTTGACAGATCTTTTGTTGGACTCTATTTCTTTGATGATTCTTTCCTTGAGAAGTAATTCCCTCCTCCATTTCTCTATTTCTTTATCACCAAATGATAGTGAGGATATGGTTAGATTGATTTTGTTTGCATTTCTATTCGTTAATCATGATTTTTTTTCAGATCGGAAATTGATTCATGTCTGCGTTTAATTTTGATAGATTTGTAGTTTGCAGAGAAAATGATTGATGATTAAGAAAATCTTATTTTAATAGATAGATCTTAGTTTGATAAGTCTAGATCTACTTATCCTATCGGTATTTTAGATCGTTTCAGCTGATTAATCTTGTTTTATTATGCTGAAAGTTGGTTCAATTTCGTTATGAGAATGGATCAGATGAAAATTTCAGAAGAGAAAACATTTTTTTTTTCTTCTTTTCATGGATCTGAGTCTATAGATTTACTTGTATCTGATTTCCTTGTATTAGATGTCCTTGTATGAGGTTTAAGATCACGAAAGAAATGGTTACCTAATCTAAAAAGAAGTAAATAACATACAAGTAAATATGAGAATGCTTTTTCCTTGAATCTGGGCGGGTGACCCGCACCCACCCACACCCGACCAGCCAAAATAGCGGGTCAGACCCGACCCGACCCGTCCTACGACGGGTTGGGTGTGGGTGAATATTTCAGTCGCCCGCCAAATGGCGGGTCGGGTGTGGGTGGGGCCAAACCCGACCCACCCGACCCGATGTGCAGCCCTAAATACATCCATGTATTCTTTTAGCAGCACAAGTATTTCCTTATTCATTTCTTGTCCCAATAAGGTTCATACCTTGATCATTTTTGGCTTTCTTCTGTTCCGATCTTAATTTCCTTAGTTGGCTCTACTACGGAAAAGGTGGCTTTTGGTGTGCCGATAGGAGTGGCTTTCTGTAATTGCTATTTGGACTTTTCTGCGTTTTCTTGATCTAGAGAATTCTCCCCTGCTTTAACGGAGCTAGATTTATTCTCACTAGTAGAGCTGGATTTGTCTGCGGGACATGGAGCGTATTCTATAGAGGTTTTGTTGACCATGTAATCCTGAAACTCTTGCTCCTTTGATTTTTCCTTGCGTTCATATCTTTGCTCACTCTCCGCTTGGACTTTTTCTTCGTGCAATGCCTACCTTCCGGCTGATCCCCTTTGATCTCCATTTCGCCATCTGGGCCTGGGAAGCGCAACCATTGGTGATATGTAGATGTCGTTCCTTGCAACTTATGAACCCATAATATTCCAATGACCACGTTGTATGGGGAGGGTGCATCCTCAACCGAGAATCTTGTGTTTATCTTCAGTGGCTCTGCATTGACTTGAAGAACAATTCCCCCTTTTGGGTAGACGTGGAGCAATTAAGTCCTTATAAAATATGCGAGGATGGAAATATTTGTTCGTCGAGCAACCTATTCTCTTAAATGGTTCATAAAAGAGAATGTTGACGAAGTGATAGACACATTTATGTGTCCTATTTGATCTCATATTTGTATTAATAGTTCTCAATTTATGTGCTAATTTGTTTTTTGTATTTTTGGGAAATAAACATTTGTGGAAGCTCGAAAAAGTGTTAAAGGCACCCAGAAATTACTAAAGGCATTTATCACTTGGATAAGGGCACCCCAGTGCTAAAGGCACCTTCACTTCGAATACAGGCACCTCATTCTTCTCAATTTCAAAAGAACAAATTTGACAGGAAATTCTTACCACTATTCTGCGTGATTTGAAAAAAATATTTTGTTAAAGAATTTTAAGGATTTATGACAAAGAAGATATCCCTGCCATATTTGTAATAGAAGTTTGTGTTTTGAAGACTAAAATAGGAAAGAAAAGCATGCTTTCACGTAAGCTTTATTCTCCTTGTTTTATTTTGGGAAGTAATATAGTCGAGATTTCTTTCATCTATCTTGTGCAAAGCTGTTAGAGACAAACAAGGAAATAATATTATCGAGTTCGTCTAAAGAAGGAACAGATATATCACCGGGAGAACAAAATCAGGATCAAAAATAAAAAAAATATTTTCCCGTGAGAAAGAGAAGTATGTGAAAATTAATTGAAGATTTGGAGGAGTTAATACAAGATTTTTGGTTGATTCTGATGGATTAGTATAAATAGGGAGGATTGGAGAAGAGATAAAGGGGGCTGCCTCTGCCAGAATCGAAGAAATCGAAAAATCAGAAAATTTGTTCATGATCATGATGAAGAAGATAAATAAATCGTTGCTAAAAGGTTGAAGTTTCCGTGGCCAAAAAGTTGAAGATTCTGTTGCTAAAGCTTTTAACTTTGTAACATACGTTTATTTTCAGTGAAACACTTTGGGTTAATTGGACTTTGCAAGGTACCAAACACTTTCCAATGTTAGTGTTTGGTACATGGACTTACGGTTGACCGTAGTTGACTAGGTTAAGTCTAATTTTAATTTAGCAAAATCATTAATTTTATGTTATTTCATTTGAACAGTTGATCTTAATGACATGTGGACGACCATATGAAATAAGATCAACGGTCCACATGTCATTAAGATCAACGGTTCAAATGAAATAACATAAAATTAATGATTTTGCTAAATTAAAATTAGACTTAACCTAGTCAACTATGTTCAACCGTTAGTCCAGGTACCAAGCACTAACTAACGTTGGACAAATGTTAGACCAAACACTAAACCTGGTCAAAACCTGAGTACTAAAAACCAAATATCCCAAACACTTTTCCTTCTATAACAGTGAGTCTGTAACGCTTATAAACGTTGCAAAATTTTCAATCTTTTCCATCATTTGTAAACACTTTGAGCCATGAACCATTATTTTGAGCAAGTGATTAATTTGAGGAGCTAAACCCCTTTGCTGAGGCGATGGGGGAAGCCATTGTTCCAAGAAAAGTGGTATATTTATATTTTAATTAATTTTTGCAATTTCTTTTATGATTATTTGCTTTGATTAAAAATTAATATAAGGATTTTTATTAAGCAGTTGTGATTTCTTTTGATAGAGCATGCTTAGCCTAGGGTTTTTAATGTTCTATGCTTTCGATTTACAATTGATACTTTGAAAATCTACTTTTACAACATATTAGAATCACTTTAAATCTAAAGAATTGCATGAATACTGATTAGATTGAATCACTTTAATTGGTTAATGGTGAAATCCATAACCTCAGTATTTGTGAATATTATTTTCATCTTTTGTGTATACTTTCTAGTTTAAAATTAGTTTATTAAATCCAAAATCAATCTTTACAAGTTCGGGAGTTTGAAACCCCTTTCTTACCACAACTACAAACAACATCAAATTTTTGGCGCCGCTGCCGGGGACTTGTTTTTAGATTTTTTTTTAGTTTTTTTTTTAGGTTAATTAGTTTAGTTATATTTTTATTTTATTTTTTATTGTTCTATTTTACGTTTTGGGTATTTTTCTTTGTATTACAGGTTTTAGATCAAAAAGAAATTGGAGCCAAAGATTATATTGATTGATTAAAGACTTGGAGTCAAAGATAAATCGAAAAGAACGGAAAAAAAAGACAAGATTTTTTTTAACTTTTTTAGTTAATTTTTTTTTGATTTTTTTAGGGTTTTTATTTTTCTTCTTAGAAAATTGTATTAGGAAACTCTTATTATTTTTGTAATTATTTTAGGTATTTTTATTTTTTTCTTATTTTTGGACTTTGGACCTTTGGACATTTTTGAACATTATTTTTATTTTTAAACCCTACGGAAGGGTAATTAAATATAAACTGCACAGGGAAGGACGACAATTACGATATTGTCTCTGCCCTTCGGGTTCGTACACTGACATAGGAGTCGGTGGCCTGAGTTAACTCCAATGGCCCGTATGGAACGGGAGGTAAGAATCTAACCACCCACGAATCCCCTGTCAGTGCGTTTTATGTATTCCTTCATAATGCATATATGTTGAGGACTTGAATACGGAATTTACTATTCTAGTAGAGGGCAGAAACTGGCCATATAAGATAAGGGTTCGGATTTCATCACTGTATCCTTTCTTCCCGACTTAGGGACACGTTACCTACACGAACCTAAGCCTAAAATTTGACTAGAAAGAGACCTACAGGGTAACGAGCTTATTGGTTACTCTGTTAGCTAACTCAAAGTTCAGGAAGATTATTTTAAGTAGATTCGAGCCGCCTTGTAACCCAAGGAAACATTTCCAAAGAGGCAGGGTTATTAAAGCTCCTTAGAGTTTATCCTGTTTCTATTCGACTTAATCTAATACATATCGTTCTAAGAAATTTGTTAAAACTGTAACTAGTTGCCTTTGGAAGAATAGAAGCTGGTCTAGAAACAATCTAAGTGAAGTCATCATGTTTTTGTTTGCTAGATTCAGTAGGTTTTTATTTGGTTGAGTCGTCCTTGTTTGTGTTTTTTTAGAACCCCTTCCGGTAGGATTTATTCTTAGAGTTTATTTTTCTAAATATATTAGGAAGTTTTTGTTAGAAAATATCGAATTGGTATTATGAAGACCAATACAATGAATATCCGTCTGAATTTCAAAATAGACATTATCCGTACTATCAACATGGTGTGGATAGTAGTCGGGATCACCACCAACCTCTTGGAGTTTATTGCTCATACCGGGGTGATACCAATTACGATTCATATACACACCCGTCTTATGAACATGAAAATGAGCAAAATTCGAGTTTTTAGTATTGGAGGGATGCCTAAAGAAGATGCAATCTAGTACTTATAATGAACCTATTATGCCTCTAGAAGAATCACCCGAGCAATTGAGATCTAGTACTTCTTATGATCTATTTGTTTCTCTAGAGAATTCCATCAAGGAGTTGACTGAGGATATAAGAAGGTTCATTAAGTATGAGGGGAACAATTAGTAGTCCAACTCTTTCTCTAGAAGAATCACACGAGAAGTTGCAATCTAGTACTCCTTATGATCAGTTTGTTTTTCTAGAAGAATCCCTCAAGGAGTTGACTGAGAATACAAAAAGGTTCGGATTAAATTGGGGGGGTGTGTGTGTGTG